>JALHBX010000946.1:0-24914 GCA_024340025.1 Tolypocladium tundrense | reverse complement strand
GGGGGGGGGGGGGATAGGAGAGGAGAGGCAACTCAGAGAGGCAACTCACTGGGCAGGGCGGCGACGCGCCGGCTGATGCCGTCCTCGTAGCGGCGCGAGAGGGCGCGCAGGGCCTCGTAGCCCATGGCGAGGAGCACGACGGCGACGAGGGAGACGGCGAGGGAGGCGGCGGAGCGGATGTGCCATTGGCGGAAGACGATGCAGAGGTTGGTCGTGTCCCAGGTGAAGAGCATCTGCGCGCGGCAGTCAGCAGCGGTCCGCCGAGGGGAGGGGGGAGCACGGCGATGGCACGCACGCTCATGCTGCACATGTCGTCCATGCCGCCGTGGCCGCCGTCGCCGTGGCCGTGGTCCATGCCTGCGTGGTCCATGTGCGCGTGGTCCATATGCGCGTGGTCCATGTCGTGCGATGCGATGCAAGGTGCCGTCGACGTCGCAGGTCGGGTCGCTAGGGGGCTGCAGGGGCTCTCTTTCGGGCGGGCTGCGTCGCGACGGCTGCACGCCAGGAAGCAGGGTGAGGAGGAAGAGCGGGAGAGGACGCGGAGACGGAGGGCGAGGGCGAGGGCGAGGGCGAGGGCGAGCAGATATATGAGGTATGTAGCACGAGCATACGTGTCGTGGCCGTCAGAGACGTCGGTGAGCCAGCCGACGACGGGCGAGCGCAGGTGATACAGCGTCGACGTGAGCACGTTTCCCCGCTGGGGGCGCTGGAACCCGCCCACGCATAGGCGGCCCTAGCGCCGCGAAAATAGCGCCGGGCGTCACGCCACAGCGGCCTGCGATGGTGCCGCCGTGCGCGTCTGTCTGAGCTCTTTGTGCGCTCTATGGGGTGCTCGATGGGCTTCGGAGGTGTCGGCGCCGAAGCAGCGGGGAGGCCAGATGCCGTATCCCGAGGTGGGCATCAGACCGGCATCAGACCGGCGCAATAGAGCGCAGGCGAGCGAGCCTCCGTCGACGTGGTGGCGCCGCCGGAAGAGGCAGCAGGGCGCGGCTTACAAACAAACCTCTCGCGTCGGACGTTGCAGCTCCATCCTGGCATTTTCTCGCCCTCATCACCCGCCTCATGCTGGTAGCCCGCTCGCCGATACTCAGATCCCGCTCGCCATGCTCGGACCGCCCCTCAACGTGCCCAAGTGGTGAGTCGGACGAGCCTCGTCCATGCGTGGCCGCAGCGACTGACCGGCGCAGGCTCGAGGAGAACGGCCACCTGCTCAAGCCGCCCATCAACAACTACTGCGTCTACAACGACGACGTGACCGTCATGGTGCGCCCCCCCCCTCCCCGGTCTGATGCAGGGCACTCGCTGAACATGCCCCCCCAGATCGTCGGCGGCCCCAACGCGCGCACCGACTACCACATCAACCAGACGGCCGAGTGGTTCTACCAGCACCGCGGCGCCATGCTGCTCAAGGTCGTCGACGGCGGCGTCTTCCGCGACATCGTCATCGGCGAGGGCAGCATGTTCCTGCTGCCGCCCGACACGCCGCACAACCCCGTGCGCTTCGCCGACACCGTCGGCATCGTCCTCGAGCAGCGCCGCCCGCCGGGCTCCCTCGACCGCATGCGCTGGTACTGCGCCGCCTGCGACGGCGCCGTCGTCGTCCACGAGGCCGCCTTCCACTGCACCGACCTGGGCACCCAGATCAAGGCCGCCGTCGAGGACTTCATGGGGGACGAGGCCAAGCGCACCTGCGGCCGGTGCGGCGCGCTGGCCGACTGGGCGCCGAGGCCGGGGTCGATACCGGATCCGAACCTCGAGGGGGCCGGGGCCGCTCCCGCCTGACGGGGGACCGTGACGATGAATGTGGGTTACGAAAAGGGGCGCATGACCATCAACGTGGTGGTTTATTACGCAGGGCGGGACGACGAGAAGGGGGCGGTGTTGCTGAGGCGGCCCCCATGTATTCTACGATTAAAGCTTGTAAATCGGACGACATCCTCCCTCACATCCTCCCTCACCCTCCCCTACGTCTCCGCAAACACGTACGACGACGGCGACTCCTCGATCCTCACCTCCACCCTGCCCTCGTCCACCTCCCGCCCCGCCACCCGCACGCCCGCGCGCACCACGTCCCCCGGCACCACGGGCCCGACGCCCGCCGGCGTGCCCGTCAGCACGATGTCGCCCGGGTGCAGCGTCATGACGCGCGAGATGTCGCTCAGGATGCGCGGCACGCGGTAGATCATCAGCCCCGTCGACCCCCGCTGCCGCGTCTCGCCGTTGACCGAGAGGAACAGCTCCGCGTCGTGCGGGTCCGCGATGGCCGCCTTGGGGATCGCGCCGCTGAGCGGCAGGAACGTGTCGAAGCCCTTGGCGATGTCCCACGGGAGGCCCTTGCGCTTGGCCTCGTTCTGCGCGTTGCGCGCCGTCATGTCGATGGCCACGGCGTAGGCTGTCGCGCGTCAGCGAGACGTCGTTCGGTGTCAGTAGAGCGGCGAGGGGGACGCACCCTTGATGGCCTCCATGGCGCCCTGCTGGTCGTCCGCCTCGAGGTCCCGCACCATCTTGCCAATCACCAGCGCCAGCTCGACCTCGAAGTGCATGTCCACGCCCTTGGGCCGCAGGCACGGGCCCTCGCCGGGCAGGAGGATCGACGACGTGGGCTTGAGGAAGAAGAAGGGCTGCTTGGGCTTCATGTTCTGCAGCTCCGCGATGTGGTCCCTGGCCCGCCGTCAGCGTGTTGCGCACGAGGCCTGGTCGTCTGAGAGAGAGACAGCTGTGCCGTCCGAGACTCACGCGTAGTTGCGCCCGATGCACACCACCTTGCCCGCCTGCTTGAGCGCCGACGTCTGCGCCGCCACCGTGGCCATGGACCGCCTGAGCGCGAACATGGTGACTGCGTGAATTGATGCTGCTGCTGGTCTGGACGGTGAAGCCTCCCTGCTCGTACTTGTTCGCCAGACTCCTGCGAGAGCGGATGCGCGATGGGGTAATGCGAATTGCGGCGCCTCTCAGTCGTCCCTTGCGGTTTGCAACGGGTCCATCTCGGCTGCCGACCTTCGGAGCCGCCTGCCGTTCGGAGCTTCGGCGCGCCTGTGCGAATCCGGCATGGCTCGGTCCCATCTCAACGCTCGGCGCAGATATACGAGCATGTATTACAGTTGACTTGAAAGTAAAATAACTTTAACCAACATATTTTACCATCTTACACAATCTGACGGCGACTTTACTACCGGTCATGGTGGTCTCTGCTGGTTATAGTAGGATGTTTCCACGGACATTGACGCGGTGGCTTGAGCGTATTCCCTCTACGGCATCTAAGCAGTTGCTCGAGTATATCGTATGCCCCGCCGTGCCATCCAAAGCTATCCATCAGAACACGTCTGCCATGCCGATGCATACCAAGTGTAAGCCACCCCCAAAAGCCCCGACGCCGTGCCACATGCAAATACATCTCGTTTCATGATTCGTGGGGTCGCATCCCTTGCAACCCATCAGGCCACATAGCGGTACATCGACGGCGCGTCTTCCTCGTCTGGTCGCTCGAGATACTCTCGAACAATCAGGTCCTCGATGCGCTTCTTGATGAGCGACACCTCAGGCTTGAAGCGACCCGAGAGCTGTCCCAAAACTTCACTGACGAGCTGCGGATGGCTGAGTTCCTTGCGGGACCTGCTACAGTTAGCAAATGTCTTGCACCACGCTCCATCTCAGGGGAACATACTTCATGATCCTCACAACCGCCGCGTCAATAATGTGAGCTCTTGTCTGGTTGTTCTTCTCCTCCGTCGTCTTCCTCTCCTGGGTCCCTTCCACCTTGGAGACCGCATTGATGATCGGCGCCTTGATCCGCACCGCCTTGCTCTGGAAGGAGGCGTTGAAGGAAAACTTGTCGCCGGCCTTGACCGACTTTGTGAGAGGTTCCTTCGAGAGCACCCGTGACTTTGGCGCCACGGCAATGGCTGTGAGCGTCCTCATCAGATCTTGCGTCGAGATGCCCGTCTTGGCTTGGATCTCTTCAAAGGACAGGCTCTCGCTGTCCTCGAGGTCGTTGAAGAGCATAAGCACGACCATGGCAAATGTGGGCACATTGAGCTCGTATCGGCGCTCCCGAGCCAGTGCACCCGATTTCCCAGCAATGGCGGGAAACGTGCACCGGATGTCTGCACTCCCCGTCGAGCCCACCCACGTGAGCTTGCGTCCGTTGCGGTTGATCAGGTAGAACTGCTCGAAGCTGGCTTGCAGTCGCTTCACGTCGTGCGGGTAGTTGCAAGCCACGCGGGACTCGCCAACCGAGGCCGGGCGACCCATGACTTCCTGTGGCCAGTAGTTGGTGGTGAGGACGCTGACGTTGAGGTCGATCGTCTTGCTGCCGTCTCCAACGGCGTTGATGTGGCCGCGGTATGTCGACGTGAGCTCCAACGACGAGACGAGATCCCGAAACATGCCCTCAAACTTGCTCGTGAACTGCTGCCCGAGCTCCTGCTTCATGCGTGAAATGATTTGCTTCTCCACGTCGTGGCTCTCGGATTTGCCGTGGAGCAGCCGTCGGGCAAGATGCCGCTGGTAGTACGTCTGGAACAGATCCCGGTCCTGTAGGTACCGTATGAGAATAATGGCCTTTTCCAGCACAACGTCGACCTCAGCCTCCGTCTTGCCCCTGATGCCTCTCTTCAGGTTGTCGTCGATGAACAGCGACACGTACTCGGAACTCCGACTGAACAAGTTAATGAAGTCGCTGAAGCTCTTGGTCAGCGCGCTCTGGACGACCAAGTTGTCTTGGAAGCACTGATTCAACATGTTGTCGAATTTGTCCTTTAGATTCAAGACATCATCCACCCACTTGATCGCCGCTGCGGTTTGTTGCGCCGCTGGATTCAACGACTTCGCCTTTTCTCCGTCGGGCCCTTCCTCCCCATCACCCTGAGCTGCCGAGAAATTGGTGTTCTTCAAGGCATTTTCAATCTCGAGCCCAAGCTCGACGACACGTCTTTGTAATATTTCCCGGAGAGCAACTTTGTCCTCGTCCACCCTCGCGATGAGCTTGTAGAGAATGCCCAAGTCCTCGAGCTTGTCGTTGTCAATCATCCACCTGAGACCGCTTCCCTCCAGGGTAAGGAAGTCTTGCAGATGATCGCTGATGAGCGTTCGATCTATGACTTTCAAGATTTTGGGCAGGGTCTCCAGCTCGATGGTCGTCCCGCAACGATCGACCTCCTCGTTCAGCCGCTGCTGTGTGTGTCTCAGCCAGGTGCTGGCGTCTGCGTCTCGCAAGAGCCGCTGGCATTCCTGCTCGTAGTACTCGCTGCTTTTGGCCAGGAACCGGTTTTGGAAGACTGTCAGGTAGAGGGTTTTGCTCTCGTTCTCGTCTTCCGTCTCGTATAGGCAACTAAGCATCCGACTGCAGCTCCGAATGAGGTTTCTGTCGATGATGTCGCCCTCTCGCTCCATATTGATTTGATCCAGCATCACCGAGATGACGATATCTATGATCAGTTGGCTTGTGTTTTCGTTAAGACAAGACCGCAATATGTGGTCGCGAAAGAGGGCTATGGTTGTGGCAAAGATCGGTACCCGGCTGGGCTCCTGCTGCGTGTAGCCTCGGTCGAGGTACATGAGGATGTCGGCCGTCATGTTCATGGACATGTTGTGATCTTCCCAAGTATCTTTGACCCCCTTCAGGAACTTCTCTCCGGTCTGTCGTCTCTCGTTGGCGGAGCTCGATGATTGGCCCATGCCGATGCTGATCAGGCTCTTGGTCACCAAGACCTCGATCTTGGGGATGACGTGCTGGGCGAACCATTGCTCCTCGAACCGCTTGACCCTGTCGTAGAGCACCTCGCCTTTCTTCTTCAGAACGATTTTGTAGGCAGCTCTGTAGAGCTCCTCGAACGACAGTCGACCGCAGCTCTTATTGTGAATGTCGCGGAGGGCTTCTTCCAGCATGTGCCAGCAATCTTCGAAGTCGGCGCCTTCGCCATTTGACTGAAAAAAGATATGAGTTAGTTGGATGTCTTTCTCTATGTTTGAACGGCATTTCGAGCAGGCATTTGAGCATGGTGCGACCCGGAGACGGAGGGAACCTCGACAAGACGTGAAATCCATAACGGCCCCTCCGCGACGACTGGAGAGAGACAAGAGCCGCAGAGCCACAGAGCCGCGGCAGTTTGGGTGCAGACGGAACACTGGCCCAGGCACGGAAAGGATTCTGAACTTACTCGCACGAAGCGACGGGGCGGGCGGATGCGGCCACCGCGGGCACCCGCACCCCCTCGCCCGGAGATCATGGCGTACTGGCGCTATCCAATTCGTGAACCTCCGCCGACCTCGGTCGAGGTTGTGACGTTGGGCTTCGCGGGCCGTCGGTCGGGGCAGCTTGATGGAGGTGTATCAGGCCAGGTAGGAGGCTCGGTATGCGGCAGACCAGGTAGACGTGTGGTCCGGATGGAATAATGGATCGACGCCTCGGTGGCCTAGGGAATGCGCATCCGGAGGCGCGATGGCTTCGGGGAGAGTCCACGGCCTGGACAACTGGTCGACGTCGAGGAGGCGAAGGCTGCGAGGGGCCAGTGACCGCGCCGTCCCGCGTCAGATATTATAGTGGTACCCTTATCGATTAGCTGCCTCTTGAAGCTGACGCCAGGGAACCAGGGGCTGGGGCTCGACAGAAATATGCCACCAGTGGCACCTTCGATATCAAACAGCTCGTTCGGCTAGAAGCTCACCCGGGACAAGATGAGCATATTCCGGGGGTAGAAATGCCGGCACGAGATAGGGCAATTCGTCGCCTACCATTTATGGAATATTTGAGAAATCCAGGACAGCAGCAGAGCCTGGTTTGCGACGAAGTCAACAACAGCGGACGACTGATTGATGTTGTTCTATTTCTTACCCCGCCATCTGGATGACGCGTAGTCAGCAACAGCCACGCGCCACGTGACCTTCAACTCCGACCTGTATTTTTCGTGAGGCTGCTCGAGGCTGCAGCTGCCCCTGCCAGCAACCGATCATCGCGCTGCAACCAACCACACCTGACAGTCAACTCCCTCGCACGCTGCCACCGCCAAGATGAAGCTCGTCAGGTGAGTCTTCCTTGTCCCGGCTGGGAACTGCGCCCTGGATTGCGCGGAGCTGTTACTCCGAAGCACGAGCTGGAAAGCTAACGTCGCGCGACCAGATTCTTGATGAAGTGCGCCAACGAGACGGTGACGATTGAGCTGAAGAATGGTACGCCGCCCTGGCCTGGCCTCGCTCCTGCTATCCTGTCGAAAAACGACAAAGGGTAAAGAACAGCGCAAGAACGTCGACAACTGACGCCCCCGCAGGCACCATCGTCCACGGCACCATCGCCTCCGTCTCTCCTCAGATGAACACCGCCCTGCGCACGGTCAAGATGACCGCCAAGGGACAGAACCCAGTCTCCTTGGACACCATGAACATTCGCGGCTCTACGATCCGATACTTCATCCTGCCCGACTCCCTCCCGCTCGACACGCTGTTAGTCGACGACGCGCCCAAGCCCAAGAACAAGGCTCGTAAAGAGGCTGCCGACCGGGGCGGCCGTGGCGGCCGTGGCCGAGGAGGCGGCAGAGGGCGGGGTCGCGGCTTTGGTCGTGGCCGCGGGCGAGGCTAGAATAGCCTGGGAAGGAGGAACAGGGGGATGGCTCGACATAGAGATGGAAGGGTCACTATCACGACGATATCGCAAGGCGATGGATTTCGGCGTTTGGGACGTTTGGTCACAAAACTTTGCTGTACAACATTTGGGGCACAGGGGAGCGGAATCGCTCGGGTATGAAACTGGCTTCTGAATACAAAACTCCTCATGCCCACATCCACCTCGTCTGATCTTGCACGTCATGCTGTGACGTCTCGCCATATCCGCAGGACCTGCAGCTTCTCCCACCCGGCTGTCTTGCCGCTGGACCCAACCGTCAGGGCCCTCCACTCGGGACCAAAGCCCTGTATCCGCCTCTTGACGTCTTCCGGCTTGTTCTGCGCGCAGAGGAGGATGTACGCGCAGCCGCGCGGGGAGAGAATCCGCGGGAGAGACTCGACGAGGCGGTCCGTCGTCTCCATGCCGTCCATGCCCCCCGCGTAGGACAGCGAGAGCAGATACGAGTCGTCATCAAAGGACGGCTTCTGCGCCGGCAACAAATCGTCAGAAAAACCGGCCGGCCGTGCGGGCATATCCGGCGTGGGCACGTAGGGGGGGTTGAAGATGAGCACGTCGATGCTGCCGTCCCTCCACGGCGCTGCGAGATCCCCCATGCAGGACCCCAGGTACACGCCGTGCGTGGCGCCGTGGTCCGCCTGCGCCTTGGCCACCGTCCCGACCGTCGCGCGGCACGCGTGGGCGTTCATGTCCACGCCGGCGGCGAGGACGCGCCGGGTGCCGAAGATGGTCTGCGCATGGGCGTGCACGAAGGCGAGGACGACGCCGGAGCCCGTGCCGAGCTCGACGACGAGCGGCGCGGCGTGCGCGAACTCGCGGCGCAGGAAGTGCCCCTCGGTAGCGGAGGAGAGGGTGTCGAGAAGCAGAAAGGAGTCCTCCGCGGGCTCGTAGACGCGCTCGTAGGGGACATGCGAGGTGTCCGGCGTGGGCAGCATGGTGGTCTTGGGGAGAGATGGTGAGAGCTTCAGTGAATTTTACGGCCTAGGAGAGATGGGAGAACCACCAAGAGGGGCACGTGATGTCTCCATTGTAAACACAAAGTGCCATGTCCACCACCTCGAGAAGTCGAGGAATTACAAGATGAAGCTTGATGAATCGGTTTGAATCACTGCCTGTGGCGTTGCTCACGACGTCGGTGTGTCGTTGGAGGGGCATTCTGTGGACAAAGAGCCTCACCACCACCCCGCCCATATTCCTCACGAGTCACCAGTTCTTCTCCCCATCACAGCACCACGCACCCACAGGCGGCCCCCCTCGCTGCGAACCTCACGTCCACCCCCCAGTCGTCCTCGTCCGGGCCCGCGCCGAACTTGACCCCCCGGCCCATCCTGTCCACCACGCGCACCGCGTTGCGGTCGTACATGCGGCCCGCGACGGCCTCCTCGGCGCACCGCGGGCACGGCCGCGTCTTGGTCCGGTAGAACGCGGGCGTCTGCTTGGTCGTGCCGTCGCCGATGCCGCGGCACGTCGAGAAGCCCATCCAGGGGCCGCACGGCTCCGTCACCACGGCCCAGATGTGCTTGCAGTCCTTGTGCTGGAAGTACGTGACCACGCACATGTCCGGGGTTGGTGTGGCTTTTGCTTGGAGAGTTTTCTTGTGGGAAGTTGGTGTCTTTGGGTGTTATGTGGAGGCGTCGCAGGTAGGTGTTTGCACGTTGACTGAGTCTTGGGAGCAGTGATTCGGGGTTGAAGATGTGCCAATTCACAGCCCAAACCTCGCAGCCTACTCAAAGAGTTTTCCAACAGTGAATGCAACTAGCAGCCACCAGCGCCATGTGTACCCTTCTCATGTATCCGGTCCCCGATAATCAGGAACAAATTGCTCAAAATGCACCGTTTTCCAATCTGCAGGACAGCAAACACCCCTGGATCCAAACGCCACGCTATGATTTGCACGTCTATGCCCCCTAGCCCCGGAAAGATGACTCCGTGGTAAACCCATCTCCCTCTTTCAACGTGCTGCTCTCTCCCATCTCATCCGACGTCGCATCATCCACCACCGCCACGTCATCAGCATCACCTGGCAGACACTTCAGCAGCATAGCCTCCATGCGCCGCATCGACTTCTCCATGGCCGCCATCTGGGCCGCCATGCCCTCCAGATCCTCGGGGTTCTCGGTGAACGAACTCCGCAGCTTGGTCGCGAGGCCCGGGAACATGGAGTCCCTCCGCGACGGCTTCCTCGGCCCCGGCTTCCTCGGCCCCGGCTCGGCAGTCGTCTGCCTAGTAAACTGCCGCCGGATGAGGTGGTGCGTCATGTCGTCGTCGACAGCAATGTCGTCATGCGCATCGTCCGGCGGCGCAACCTGAAAGACGGCGCGCAGGTACCGATGAGCCGAGATCTGCCACTTGCGCCAGAACCACTTCCGGGCCCGGGGGTAGGAGTGGCTCATGGTGCTGACCGGCCAGAGCAGGCGGCGCTCAGCCACGGCGATGAGGAGGAGCAGCGGGAGATTGACCAGCCGCACGGTGGCAACGTGGATCTTATGGAACCACCGCGGACTGACTACAAACTTGAGCGGCAAAAGGAGGAAGACGGCGAGGAGGTTGAAAGGTGGTTGGTAGGCGAAAACGGCATCGGCCTTGACACCCTCAAGCGTCAGAACAGCCCGCCTGAACTGGATCTCGGCCGTCGCGTTGGATGAAATGTTGCTAAACGTATTGGAGAGCATCGAAACGAGGATGGTGAGGAAGAGGGTGTTGCCCAGGAAAGCAAAGGCGACCATGAGGCTCGGTCCCAGTAGCCAGTGGAATTCAGTCTGCGAGCTGGGTTAGCCGGCAGCTCGTGAGCCTCCTTCAAGGGCACTCACCGAACGCTGAATGCCGGTGCCATCCAGTCCAAACCAGATGTAAATCATCCACTTCGATATCGTCCTAACCAGTCAGCCTGGGCTCCGAATAGGGGACCCTCTCAGACTTACAACAGGGGGTGCGCTCCTTCTCCCAGCCAGAGCAGAGACAGCAAGAACCCGAAGAAACACCACCCAGACAGAGCTGTCAGAAGCATAAAGTCTGCCATCATGGATCGCAACGCGAGGAAGACCAGGTTGTCGGATAAGAGGTTGAACGCCAGACGAGGCACCAAGACGGGAGCGGCGAGCGCCAGGACGTCAAAGGCCTGCTGAGCGGGGCCGGGAGCACCGGTACGGAATCCATGCACCCGCAGCATCAAATACACGGAATAGATACAGATGAATGCAACGTCGAGGAAAGACCACAGGTTTTGCGTGTAGACACCCCTTGACCCCTTGTCAGCAAACGCGGCCGCGACAAATACGGGACGGGGGAACTCACCAGCCATGAGCCAAGATGGTCGCAAACTGATCCAATCCCCACCCAAAGGCGTAAATTGCAAACGACGCCTCCAGAACAGTGAGCTTATCCTTCTCCTTTGTCAGCATGACCCCGATGTACAGGGCGAGGAGGATGGCGAACTGAATCGCCTCGAGGATAGTGCGCGTCCGGGGCACAATCAGGCGATACTGGTTCAGCAGCGGCGACTCGCGGGGGTCGTAGAGCGAAATCGGTTTCAGCTTGTAGTGGTCGGGGATGATGTCCCAAAACGTCGACGGGGTGTATATGATGCGGCCCTCGTAGATGGCGGACACGACCCGCTGACACGTAGTCGAGCTGAGGAAGTGCTTGCTCTCCGTCAGGATGGCCACCTCGAGCGACGGCAGGGTGCGGTGGTGCGTCCACGACGTCTTGGCCTCGGCCTCCTCGCGGATGTGCGGCGGCGCGTTCTGGAAGGGCTCAAAGCCCGCGACGAGGATATGCGCCAGGAGCAAGAGCCCGTCGGTGCCCTCGTGGTCCTCGCCGAAGCGCCGCAGGATGCGCGTCGCGATGAGCTCGCACAGCGTGGCGCGCGACCAGTTGACGTTTTGGCGATTGCTTGAGCGGGACTCCTCGACCAGGAACTGGGCGCGGTTCACCAACAGGCAGTAGACTGAAGCAGGGCGTGTTAGCCTCGAGACGGACACCGAGAACGAGCGCCTGACCGACCAACTGAGATGTCGTCGAGCTCGAAGAACTTATCCACCAGCGGCCTCACGACGGTGATGTTGATGCGCACATCCCTCAGCTGCTCGAGGCTCAGGTAGTCCTCGACGACGCTGGTGATGTCGCGTCGGATGCGGTGGATGGTGGTGTACACGGGCAGGTGGCTGTGCGGGTTCGTCATGCAGCTGTACACGTTGTCCCCGTCGTCGCCATGGTCCGTGTACAGCCTGCTCAGCAGCGGGCGCCGCTCTTCAGGAGGTGGCGGCAGGGTGATGCGCCGCCTGCCGTCCGCCATGGACGCGTCCGCGGCGCTCTCGGGACGCGGGAGGATCAAGTATCTCGAGAGGGGCGTGTTTCAGGTGTTGAGAGTGGGTAAGGGGAATACCAAATAAAATATGAGTAGAGTAGTCTTTACTGGTACCATCGACTTTCGGGTGGCGCTGCTGATAGGTGTGAGGCGGATGCAGATGCGAGATGGAAAGCTGAGGTGAGTTGTGATGGGTGGCCAAGGGTTGGCGTCATGAGCAGGGGTTTCAGGTTTTTGGGGAACACGGGAGGCGCCCTGATTGGGCTGGCGCTGCGATCCCCCACGTCACTGCGCGGCGGCCGCTAAACTGGGCGGATACAAGATCCAAGCATGAGGTTTATGGTTCTCCCTGGTGTTTATTCAAACAAAGCAGCCCCCTGTCTTTTGTCACATATTGGGTACCGGCTTGCCGCTCCGGGCTTCTAGACGGATGCCCCTACCACGCAAGCGTCCACTCTGGACGCAAACATTCAAGCAGGGCAGGTTCCTGGTGCGACCTCACACACGCCGGCCTCCCTTGAACACGCCATCCCCCTCGTACACATCTACCAAGAAGCGTCGGTCAAAACGGCACCCGCCCGGCGTCTACAGCCGCGGACCCTCCCTGCTCGCCTCCTGCGCCAGCTTCCACGCAAACTGCGCCAGCGGGATGCGCGTCACGGCGTGCTGCTTGGCCTTTTCGCTGCTCGCCTGCCGCACCGCGTACCGCGCCGCGATGCCCTGGCACACGGCCGCCAGCTTGAAGATGTTGAAGGCCATGCCCCACGTCAGCTCCGGCCGCGGGTCGTAGCCCGAGATGGCCGTGTACCACGACAGGGCCTGCTCCTCGGTCGGCAGGCCGGGGGTCCGCCCGGGCAGGAACGCCGCCGCCGAGCTGGGGCCCGCGCCGGGGGCCTTGGCCGTGTAGAACTGCATCAGGAGGTTGCAGATGTCGGAGAGCGGGTGCCCGACGGTGGACATTTCCCAGCTGCGGCCATGCAGGTCAGTAACTAGACATCGACGAACGGGGGGGCCAAGGTCAAGGGGGCGGGCACGCACTCGAGGATGCCAATCACCCGCGGCTCCGTCTTGTGGAACACCATGTTGTCGATCTTGTAGTCGCCGTGCACCAGCGTCGCGCGGTCCTTGGGCTGCAGCCGCTCGTTCATGAAGACCTGGACCATCTCGTCAAAGTGCGGCAGCCGGCCCACCTCCTCGCCCGTCTCCACGTCGGCCACCACCTCCTGGTGCGCGCATATCGTGCTCCACGTCTGGATCTGGCGGTTGTAGAAGCCCGCGGGCTTGCCGAAGCGCTCCAGCCCGACGCTGCGGTAGTCGACGGCGTGGAAGCGCGCCAGCGCCTCGATGGCCGCGCGCCACATCTGCGTGCGCTCCTCGGCGCTCACGCCGGGCATGGAAAAGTCCTCGAAGATGCGCCCGTCGAGGAACTCCATGATGTAGAACGGCGTGCCGATGATGGACTCGTCCTCGCACAGGCAGTACGTCTTGGGCACCGCCACGTCCGTCTTCTCCAGCGCGTGCATGATGCGGTGCTCGCGCTCCACCTTGTGCGCCGTCTTGGACAGCAGCTTGCCCGGCGGCTTCTTGCGCATCACGAACCGCTGTCCATCGGCGCCCGTGACCTGGTACGTCGGGTTGGACTGGCCGAACCCAAACTGTTGCCGGCGGGTGTCAGCGCCGGGGAATGCTCGTGATGCTGCGAAGCCGTCACCCGCCACTCACCTGTTTCAGCTCAATTGGCGTCCTGATCTGGGGCACGTTCTCGGCCACGAACTTGCCAAAGGCCGCCTCGTCGATCGGCTGCCGCACTCTGCCCGCCATGGCGACGTCGTTCTGCCGGAGCTGCCGCGTTTCCCTGTCCTGTCGCGTGAGCTAGCCGAGCGCGGTCTCACGGCTCAAACAGATATCCAATGCGGGAAGTCAGAGCCGTCCTGTTGCGTCCAGTCTGCGAGCCTTTATCGTCCAGTTTCGTGCCCAAGTTTCCGTGGCAATTGGGGGGGGGGAAGCCTGGCCTGATGTAGTCCGTCTCGTACCGAGCACGCTGCACCCACCAACCAGCCGAGGTCCAGAGTGGCGCCTCGGGAGCGGCTTGGGAACCCCCGCGGCCTCCAGTTCTCGGTACCGTTCTCGGAACCGCGGGCCCCTCACCCACGGCCCCAACCACCCCGTCTTGGTCCGGACTAACCGACTGGAAAAGGCTTTCATGATGAGACGGCGCTCTGCCATTGCCTGCCTGGGTTTCCTGGCCGACTTTTTTTTCTTCTTGAATTGCACACGCATGCACAAATTCACAACCTCAAAGGGTGGGTGTAAGCGACTTCGTACACCATCGTCGCGAGTCCCTTCAGACTACAGCCAGGAGACGACTAGAAATGTCAATTCAAACCATCAACTTCAAGCAAACAATTTCCCATATAATATCCGGTGACGGACAACCATCCCTTGAATCTATATCCATCACAAAGTGAGCTGGTCCCAGTGTCCTGACACTGTTGATTTCTCTTCCTGGTTCGTTCAGCAAGCTGGGTTTTGCGTCCATTTTATATTAACCATTTTTTTTGTTCTTCGGTTTTGCCTTTTTGTTGTCTCGGCTTCGTTCGGGCCCTCTGCGTCTGCGTCGACCGACGCATTCGCCTACCTAGTAACTGACCACCGCTCGAGCGCCGTTGTTTGCCGGACCAGCGGTAGGAGGACTCAGCAAGGAAACCCGCTCAACAAGGAAACAAGCCAATGTAACAAAGTAGAGAAAGAAGATTGAGGAAGAAATAACAGGGAAGTGGGGTATCCATCGTGTCGAATCATCCATGCATTCTGTCCATCCAGCATTCCTATAGCTCCGCCCATGAGGTAGAGTATACTGTTGCCAGTCCGAGTGTGTATTATAATAACAACTTTGGAAACAACTGCCGACCTCGCGGCCCCGGTCCTCGGTCGACAGTGGCCACGCAGGAAGGTCCCCAGGAAAAAGACACCGCGAAACAGACCCTTTACCACGGACACCTCCATCAACCCGACACCTCACCCGGAGCGATGTTTAAATCAAAAAGCAAGGCGGGAGGCAGCTGTTTCTGCGGTCATGACATCGTGAGCTCGCTGGCCACCCCGACAAGAGTGGCTTAGCGAGAGGCGACCTGGACATCAGCCGTCGTCTTCATCACCGTCGTCGGGACTGCGGTTGCTTGTCTTCGATTTTTTATTAGGAGACCCAGATCCTGCTTCGGACTTGCGCTTCGTACCTGCAGAGTCCGCGGGCTTGGCAGCAACTGCGTCTCCACCCTCGGTCTTGCACGCATCGTCGCCCTTGGCGTCTCGCTCCATCGCCGCCACCTCTTCGGCCGTCAAGAATCGGCCTCCAGGCCCGCGAGGCCGGCGCATTGCGTGGTTGTGGCGTGACTCGTGAAGGTACGGTTTCCGGCCTTTGGACGTCAGTCGCAGTTGCTCCTCCAGCCGTTGTCGAGCCACTCGCCGCTTGAGGATGCGATGAAATTGCTTCGCGTTGACGTAGAGAGGCGACTCTTCGGCCCCGCCAGACGGCATCTCGGGCGACTGGGGATGCGGCATAGCTTGACCAGGAGGGATTTGCGGCGGAGCCACGCCCGGGCGTGGCCCGTGGCCCATCATGCCTTGCGCGTTCGGCACACCGGGGCTGGTGACTTGGCTCATCCGCCGGCCGGGTATTTGGGGCATGGTGTTCATTCTGGGAGACTGGCGGCTGTCCTTCTTGTCCCCGGCCATCCTCGGAGAGCTTTGGGGCATGCCGGGATCCGAGTGCATGTAGGGATAGTTGGAGCCGGAGGCTGCAGCGGTCGCCGCCATTGCGGCCGCCTGGATCCCCGGCATGCCGTAGGGGACCTGCTGCATGCCCTGCTGCGGCACGCCGTACTGTGGCTGGTACATGTTGTGGCCTTGGTGCTGGGTCGGTTGTTGCGGTTGTTGCTGTGGTTGCTGCTGCTGAGAGTTGAGGAGCGGTGACGACTGTACCGCGTGCTGGCTGATGCTGTGGTTGGTCGGTGAGGTTATACCGGCGCTTGCGCCCGGGTTTGGGTAACCTGAGTGCGTGTTCTGCTGCTGTTGTGGATATTGCGCGTATTCCATCATCCCACGGGGGGCGAGGAAGTTTGGATGTCGCGAATGTGTCGCGAAAAGCCGTGTGGGGGGATCTTCGATAATGGGGCTCAACGTCGGACGAATGAGGGCGACTGAGCAGGAAATGGGACAGCCAAGCAAGAGTAGGAGGAGCAGATAACGAATAACGTAGGCACAAGTCCTCTAGCGAATGCTGGGGTTTAAGATGCACAAGCTGCTTGGGTATGGTTGGGCACAACGCGTTGGGAGACGCTTCGTTCCTTGGGTGGATGGTCGCGAATGCGCGCGGCGCTGTACAGGCACCCAATCTATCGGAATTGGGTGGATGAGCTGGCAGTAGGCAGGATGTCGTAGCTGCGTGGCTCCCAAGGTCGGTCAGGGTGCATGCAAGCTGATGTCGAGGCTGCGGGGTGCCAGCGGGATCGGTGCTCGGCCGTGGAGAAATGGGGAGCCACGTGAGAACCTAGCCCAGGTGTAAGTCGACTGTGCGACTCTAGACGGGTAGAAGCGAGCGAAACAAAGCAGCGGCCTTGTTTGCTGAGAAGCTCTTGACGGAGGACTGGGAAGATCTATCCAACCAAAGTCGTTAGCGGATCTGTATATAGGCCAGATGGTGGAAACAGCGGCATGGTGAGAAGGCCAGGGGCGTTGCGGCCGGGGCTGCCAGCGCTTGGGGCCACACTGGCGATGCGTTGGCAGGCCCATGCATGCCGGAAATATGCACAACCCAGGCCCACCATGCCAACCGTCGCAGCAGCCGATCCCCGAGCGTCCACCAGGTTGCGTCGCAGGCAGGGTAGGTGAGCGTGAGCTGCGGATGGAAGAGACGAGCTGTCCGCTGTGCATGTTCCGACATCCTGCCCAGGACCAAGTCGTCGCCCAGTTTGGACGAAACTTCTGCGGGAGGGAGAGGGAGAGAGCCGCATCTTCATTGCCTTGCATCTGAAGGGGGCATCGGGAGGATGGGGAGGCCCAGAGAGAGGCCCGTCCATTAGGGCTACGGGCACGGCGGCGGTGTTGACCGAGTTGGTCGGTGTGCTGGGCTCCGGCCAAGGCGCATGAGGGAGGGTAAAAATCAGGCAGGTACCTTTCTGTGGTGTGCAGGGTGATGCGCCGATGAAGCAATGAAGGCGACAGGACGAAAACAACACAGCATGCGGGACGTACTAGCAATCAGAGAGTGAGAGGAAGGGGACTCGGCATCCAGCGCTTGCTGACGCGACGAAAGCATGCAAATGAACGAACGACGAACACGCGACGAAGTGAGTGTCGAGCGGAGCGGAGCAGTCGGTGTAAGTGCGATGCGCCCAGCTTGCAGACGCACACAACCACGCGCGCGCCGGAGATGTGACGAGAGAGAGATAAAGAGGGGTGGGGGGGGGGAGGCGTGCAGGTTGCGAGCCGAGGGGATGTTATGGACGCGACGAGGCCGAGTAGTAAGGCTTCCCGCAAGCCATTGCTGCAGCGGCCAGGGACAAATGCGACTGCGGGATGCTGCGAGGCGGCTGATGGGCACGCACTGCGCTCGACGTACCTTGCTCCCCTGTTCCCTTGTTCCCGTGCAACCAAGCAGCGGTCGGGATGCGCGCGGCAGCTCGGAGCTGGTGCGGCGCTGGACAAGATGTCGCGACGCGACGATGCGCTCGCGGGCGCCTGATTGACTGCTCGACGGCGGCGCAAATGGTAGAACCGGACGCCGCAGGCGCTTGTCGTCACCTGACGGCGGGCGCGACCAATGGAGAGGGCGAAGGAGAGGCTGGCGACGATGATAGGACCTCTGCGACGGCGAAGCTGCGATGGATGGCGATGGGCGGACGACGCGCGAAATACGGGAGCTGATTTGCTGGCGGGGGGGAGTGGGCGGTTTTTGGGTGCAGAGAGCTGTGGAGAGCTGCGGACGGCTGCGCGCTGGGCCGACCTGCTGGCGGCCTTGTCGGGTGGGTTCGCTGCTGGCGTCCGAGGTGGGCAGTGGGCGGGGAGCTCTGCTCTGCTCCCTCAAGTCAACAGAGGAGCGGATGGAGGCGCGGGAAATGTGCGCAGCCCGCTGTCGACACGGCTTGCTGCTCGGTGATGAGGCAGTGGTGCACGCGCTGGCGATGGCGATGGAGCCGCCGCCGTCGTCGTCCGGTCTGTCGCCGACGGAGCAGCACGGCTCACGGGGGCGCCCGGCTGGACAAGCGGAAGTTGGCTGGGCGCGAAGTCTGCAGCTGTCTGACTGGCTGGCTGGCCGCCGGGACTGGCAGCTGGCTCAAGCTTCTGCTGGCCGTCTCACTCGACGCTCACTGGCAGACGGATGAGCTGCTTTGGCGGGCAACTGGACCGAGCCTGGAGGACCGGACGGTTGATGAGACGCTGTGAATGGCCAGCGCGCGGAGGCTCGGGCAGCGTCAGTCGCGAGGGCGTCGGCTTTTTTTTGGGGCGGCTCTGGTTGCGCGCGCGCGAGAGAGGCCCTATTTTCTGCCGTGCTCTGCCGGCTCTGCTGCGCTCTTCTGGTCTGATTGCTGCGCTGCTTCGCAAGTCAAGTCTCAGCGTTGAGTGGAGGAGCGGATGAGTTGGATTGATTGGCCGTTGGGAGAGAAGAAAGCAGGCCGTAGAGGGAGGACGAGGGAAAATGCGAGGATGTGATTTGATTTGAGGGGCGGGGACTGTGAGTCTTTTAACGGCTGTGACTGGCTGATTCAGCTCTGCGGTGGGGCATCAGCGGTGGCTGGCAACGCGCCTCGATGTTGATTTGCTGGGAGATGACGCCGTGCACGGGCCACGCAGGTCTGCGGTACGCAGCGGCGCGGACGCGGCACCTCTGTAGCGAGCGGGCTCTAGCGGCGGCAGCAAGTACACCCGTTGTACCCGTACATACTCGTACGCCGCCCGCTCAACCATCCGAGGAGTCGAGGACCGCCAACGACCGCCAACGACGGCTGTCTCGCCCGCGTCTGTCTCTCTCTGCGCCGAGTCTTGTCTCTCATCTCGTCCGCTGTCAACTGTTGTCTCTCGTCGACTCTGCTTGGTTCGTGAATTCGGCGCGCCAGCAATAAAAGACTTTGCTTGATCCTCTGCATCTTGTTGCAAGCCTCGTATTCCTGCCTGCCCCCTCCAACGCGACGGGACCGTCCTAAATGCCTCTCTTCCTCTGCCTCGCGCTCAGCCCCCAACTTTTGCTCTCACGCCGTAGGGGCGCCCCACGCCGTCAGTGCCGAGCGTGACGCGACGGCAGCTCTGCGTTCTACACCTACCTACGAAGTACAAGGCTACAACCATGGCTGTTTCTCTCTCCACACCTCGGAGCGATTGACCGCACTCGGAGATGGTGGTGGCGTGTGCTGTGAGCTGGCAAGCCGGCACCAACAGAGAGCACCCAACTTGAGCCCGACTCCCATCAAGTTAATAGGGCCTTGTCGAACAGCATCGTGTACGAGTTTGTAACGTGTAGGCAACCACAGCACATGGTCTTCGCTCATCTAAATTTAGCATGTGCTTCCCGCCTCCCGAAGCGTTATGGGTATCTATCGCTCGTTGGCATTAGTCGTATTTGCACTCCAGGCACGGAGGAGGTACATGCCAACAATTCTGGCAAATGGCAGCTTGTTATGTAATTATACAGTGCATTGTTATCACAGGGCACAGTACTGGCTTATACCTGTGAGCCTGACGGGCGGTGACGGCATCAACGGACAACACACAACCGTCCCGAGGCATGGCGGCCACGCATCATCCATGGATGGGTCCATCGCCGCGGAAGTATCACGCTGTACGGAGTACGAGGATCGCGCATCCGTTGTCGTCGTCCGGCGCTGAAGAGGCTCGCTCGAGGAAAACCGGCCCCTGCACGTGACTCTGCAACCAAAGCGGAATTTCTTCTTGCAGACGACAAGCATCACCCACAGTTTCCCTGCGCCTAGCGACCAACAAAAGTCGGTGAACAGCACCGTGCACGGCATTGCCGTGCAGTGCAGCGCCGCGCAGCAGTCGTCGGTCCTCATCCTGGGCCATCTTGGCCGTGGCCCTGCCCTGGGAGGTGCGGGGAGCTGTGCTGTCATTGCTCTGTCATGCCCAGCCTCGCTTTTACGGCTTCATCCATGTCTCGCCTACGAAGTACCCCGGGACAGATGATGGGACCAGCCTTGCACTTTTGGGCTCCGCTGGCTGCATGGTGACCCAACGGACAGCCCGGGTGTGAATGGCAGCTGAGGAGATCCTGGAGATGCAAGTTGCTGTTCGATCCCCATCGATGCGCCGTCCGCAAGAAACCAGCGCCCTCTGCAGCGGCGCAGGCCGCGCCAGGCGGTCGGGGCAGGCCAACGTCGCAGCAGCCTGGCTGGATGACATGGCTGGAACTCGTCGGGCGTAACGTGTCACATCCCGCGAATCGCGCAGTCCCATCCCCCCGTCTTCCTGCTGAATGGCCGGAAATCCCACCGGCTCTTGCGCTGCTCACTGGACGGTGTCAGCTGGGCTGAATCGGCCAGTCAGAGACGCCTCGCTGCTGTACGAATACCAAGCGCGCATGGATGGCGGACGCACCGTGAGTTGGAGGCCTTGAGACGCAGGCATCATGAACAGGGAGGCTCAGACTTCCAGGGAGGATCCTCCAGCTGCCACCGCAACCTCTTGTCTGCCGTGTATTCCCCTCCGACACGAGCTGTGTCACATCGCAAGAGGCATCTATCTGTCGGAAAACTTCCACCTTTCGATGCCGAAATCTTATGCTCCTCGCAAGGCGACGAGAGACGGTCTACACGGGTCCAGAGACTGTCTGCCTACGGCACTCACGAATGACTACATTGCCCGCCTAGCCACAGCTTGTTCTCTTATCTGCATTCCAAAGGGACGTCATCGGCTATTTGGCATGGTAACGGCGGCTGGAAGCCCAGCGCTCCAGGATACGTACGCGGTCATGGCGATATGAGAATGATTGCTCTCAAGACACTCATTCGTGTTCCCGTAAGCACGGGTCAATAACCGTGCTCCCGTCCCGGAGGATGGCGGCGTCGTGCTACCACCGTGATGATGCCGTGCGACAATATTCTGGCCCGGACAGTTGGTCACCCCGCTCAGCATGTCCAGCTGCCACTCTTATCAGTACGAAGTACGTACGAAGTATTGGCCATCACATACATCGACTGTTCAACGATAGTCCCAGATCTGTTTGGCCGACTGGCTGTGGCTCTCTGCCGGAGGCCACGGGAGAATCTATCCGTGGACGTCCTGGCGTTTCCAGTGAAGGTGCAATTTGGACTATCCCCCGCAGGATATCTCTCTGCGGGCGAATGAAATCGCAGAATTGGGAACTCAACTTTCTATTTGACCTTCGACGACGGGTACAGCCGCCACGGGCCGTCCGTCCGTACTCGTATGCGCCTAGACCAGCGCTCCGATTCGTCTCTGCGCGGTAATAAGCTTTGAAATTGCTCTGACGTCGCACGTCACATGCCGGTGACGCAAGAGCTGTTGATGATGTCCTATGGGTGACAGTGCGTTGTCATAGCAGAGCAGATCGTCGAACAGCCCTTCACACTCCTTTGCTCGTCCACGCCCACTGCGGCAGACTTGGCTGCCCTGATTGCGGCGTCACAAACGTCTCCGATCGGGCCTTGGTACATTGTTCGAAACCTAGAGCTTGTGTGGACCCGGATATTGATTCGTCGACCTGCCAATAATGGCTACTCCCCTACGGGTCGGAAGTTTGCTCGGTCCAATGCTGCCTCCTTCATTTCCACGGCCGCAACCCAAGGTTATCTCGTCACAAGCAGTCTCTCGATCGACCGTTGATGGCGGCAGAGACCCTTTTCGCAAGCCAATTGGTTCAAGACCATAACTTCCTGCCAGGGATGATGGCTCTGCAACACCAGCCGCACAACCTGAGGCGACTGTGAAACGACATTGTCTATGGGATGTTTTTCTTGGGAAGACAATTTCGACACGATGCACCGTACGTCATCGAGGGTCAGTGGCGAAACGCCATGCCGATATTGTTCTATTGGGGGTTTCGAAACTTGGTGTCGACTCCATTGTGTCTCACGGTATAGAAAATGTCCAAACCACGATGTCACCATCGGCACGACGGGCAGAAGGCGCGTTCGCATTCGGAGGAAAGCCCGCGGCCTGGGTCCTGTCATGGATAATTCACCAAAGAAAGCGGCAGCGGACGAAAGTGCCGGTGATGGCAATGCATACTCGTGCGTCCAGTGGCCTGACCCTCTCCTAACGTCGAGTTCAGACCAGGTCAGCCACGTCGAGTTTGGGCCAGGTCAGTCTATCAGCACGTTGAATTAACAGCTTGGAGGCCTTGAGAACATGCGCTTACTGAGTGATGACAAGAGCCTCCGGACAACCTCGTGTCGTTTGCGCCGAGGCACATTCGGGGACGCGTCGCCCAGAGGGTGTGCAACGACCAACACGGCAGACCACGCAATGACACTGAAGAACCAACAGTACATGCCTCCTCTCAATCTACGATGCATACTCAGTCTGGGGCAGGAGTGGCCCTTCTTAGCGACCCAACACCGAATCACGACGATGATGGGCAAGCCAGAAGAATGTCTAGGCGAATGTCGCCGGCAAAGCCTCCAACAACCCAGGCAGACAGACAAAATTGGCAGGGATTTTCGCAAGCTGAGGTCCTGCGAGCTGCGTACTGTGCTTCAAGGGGAGCAGGTTGCGATTTGAGCGCCATGGCGCATGAACCGCAGTGCCGGTTCCGGGCGCACATCCCGGATCACACCACGCCAGTTTCCATGCCTCATCGCCAGAGTAAGGCAGCAGGAGCCTTATCCCGGACCACACACCTCACAACCACCGCAGATCAGAACTTCAGTCGAGACGAGCACGCGGAATGGCGCTTTTCTCAAGAGCGGTGCGGATACTTCATCAATTGGTCGACTCGTGGTCGACGCGTCGTGAATGGCAACATGGCACAGTCTCACCGCCATGTTGGGTGCCATGGAGACTTACGAGGCCATGCCTTGATTACATGACTCTCTGTCTCTTTGCAAAAAACCCTGAACTGCGACCTGCAGCCCCCGGCTTCACACCATCTCAGCATGCAAAGCCCTCCATGACGGAGGGCTTTGGGGACGAAAGCGCTGCCTTACTCGCGCACCCGCAGCTCTGATCAGGCTAATAGACGCGTATGCCTGCGGAGGGGCGCCCATGGCCTTGCGTGGCCTGATATGAGAGGATGAACATGCTGCAGAGGGAGGGTCACGGGCGACGATGAGTGGTTTGCGTCAATGACCGCCCACGTCTGACGAAGTGGAAAAGGCAACCGTCGGTAGGTCATGCAGCTCGGGCTCGGGCTTGGTGCATCGGAACGGTCGGTAGACTGGGCATGTCAAGGATGCTCTTGAGTGGCATCGTGACCTACAGGTGCATCTCAACCTGGAGAACCTGGAGGAAGACTGCACTCCACCGGCGTCGAGCGCCACGGATGTGTCGACGGGGACCCCGACTACCTGGCAAATTAGCAGGGCAGACTTTTCAGGGAGTACTTCACGTTGGTCATCGACGAAGCATGCAAGAACAGAAAGCCGTCCCGAGGGACTGAAAGCGGTGGAGATGCGCGTGAGTTGGCAACCAACGCCACCAACAACCAACAAGCAAAACTTGAAAAGATCCCCTCATGCTCATGATGCAATTGCTGCTGCAATTCGCCGTATGCCTTGCAGGAGCAGAGGCATTACCGCGTGTGAGGATTGATATGTGAGCCAACCGCCATGGGCGACGCCGTTCTGGAAGGTCGTCTGGGCGGATCGGCGTGGCAGCTCGTTGGTCGAGGAGCGCGAGGAGAATTCAGTCAGCATGTGGGCGGCGCTTAGACAGGGATCTTGGGGGGGGCTGTGCCACTGCTTATTGCTCGTCCAACGGCGCGGTGCCATCAGGCTCACGTCCCAAACGAGACCACATCGCGGCGCCAGTCACGGCGGTCAGGCGAGTTGTGGAACCTCAACGGCAATGGGCCTCCCCTCGCCGTCGTCGCGAGGAATCAAAAGAGCCAAGACGAGCGGCCCGCCATCCCTTCAGCACGCGCGCGCTCGAGCCAGGCGGGCGCGCCGTATCCAGTACTTTGATGCCACAGACGCAGACGTGGGATGCGGCGTCCCCTGTGCTTTGCGTGCCGCGCGCAACGGACTGGCGGGCCGCGACGATACGGCCGCGAGTCTGATCGTGGGTCAACGCCAGCCACAGCCTGGGGACGGCCGAGAGTTGCGGCGCCGCGGGGATGGGCAGCGGGCGAGTGATGATTTGCCTTGGCCGTCTGGACAGAGGGCAGTGGAGCCGCGCGCTCGACGAGGCAGATGAGACACAATGGCCGTAGCGTGTGGGCAATCCAGAGAGACTCGAGGTTAAAATAAGAAGCGTCAACTTTGAGACGGATGGTGGGCGCTTCGAAATGGGTTGTGTCGTGGCAGGGGTCGAGTGCGAGTATAGGGGGTGGTGGCTGTTGAACGGCAAAAGAATAGATAAAGAGACGGGTTGCCTGCGCCCCCAAGACACAAGGAGAGAGCTCGCAACCCATCAGCCAGAGCCAACA
Source organism: Tolypocladium tundrense (assembly GCA_024340025.1). NCBI lineage: Eukaryota > Fungi > Ascomycota > Sordariomycetes > Hypocreales > Ophiocordycipitaceae > Tolypocladium > Tolypocladium tundrense. Next base: position 377 of record JALHBX010000946.1, on the reverse strand, counting down.
AGCAGACTCAGCCAAGCTCGGCTTCTTCTTCATCGCACTCCTGCCAGCCGTCGGACTCTCCAGAACCCGCATTGTCCTCGCTCCTAGGGCTGGTAACGCCATCCAACCAGAGCCGCCAGAAGCACCAGAGCCGCCAGAAGCACTCTTGCACGGCAGCAGGATCAATCAGACGTCGCCACGGACGCGGCGGAGAGCATCCACACGCGGCCGTCCGTCAAATCAGCCAGCTGCCCAAGTGCCCAGGTGCGTTATAGCAGTCGAGAGCGCTATAGGTGCGAATACCTATCCGGGACAAACCGCGGGCCATCCCCTCACCCCTCTTCGCGGATAGCCGCACCCCCGCGCCTCAGGCTCCCAGGCTGCCTGTCCCCCCCCCC
>JALHBX010000945.1:0-13927 GCA_024340025.1 Tolypocladium tundrense | reverse complement strand
GACTTGGGGGAAGGCTGGGAAAGACTTGGGGGAAGGCTGGGAAAGACTTGGGGGAAGGCTGGGAAAGACTTGGGGGAAGGCTGGGAAAGACTTGGGGGAAGGCTGGCAAAGACTTGTAGTGGGGGATTCCGTGGCATTGCCAGGGGGCAGGCCGGGGAAGACTTGTACTCGGGCATCTTGTGGCACTGCCAGCGACGCTTGTTTCTAGAACGGATACGATTTGATAGCAGGCGCGAGGCGTTGTCGGAGCTACACGGCCAGACGTGTACGAAGCATACGAAGCATTACCCAGGGTGCACCCAGCGGCAGGCAAAGCAGCTCGGTCCACGTCCTCGCGTCCCGGCGCCGCGGTGAAAAAGCCCCCCCCCGGTGCTGTGACCCGTGCCCTGGTCGAGGCGGCCGCACGACCCGTCGTCGTCTGCCCGCCCCGGGCCTGAACCTGCCGCGACGCGGTGCTGAACTCGCAGGGCGAGGGGGGCACGTGGGCCCGCGCCCTTATTGCTGTCTCACCGCCGCGAGGGAAGTCGGTGAAGTTGTCTCTGTCATTGTCGGCGCGGACACCACCCTGAGGATGCCACGATCATCGTCTGTCGTTGTGGGCGTGAACACGGGCCTCGAGGATGCTACGCCATCGTCTGTTATTGTCGGTGCGGACAGGGGCCTCGAGGATGCCACGCCATCGTCCGTCATTGTCGGCGTGAACACGGGCCTCGAGGATGCCACGCCATCGTCTGTCACTGTCGGCGTGAACACGAGCCTCGAGGATGCCACGCCATCGTCCGTCTTTATCGGTGCAGGCACGGGCCTGGAGGATGCCACGATACCATCGTCCGTCATTGTCGGCGTGAAAACGGGCCTCGAGGATGCCACCATGTCATCGCCCGCCCCCTCAGCCTATCTATCCCTCAACCAGCTCGCGCGCAACCACTGCCGGGAAAGGCTATTCGTCTCCCCCCTGTACTGGACCGGTCGCCACCTCGAGCTGCTGCAATGCTCCTTTGGCGACCCTGCCCCTGCACCCCCGACGGCGCGGTCCGATTTCACCGGCCCGCTGAACGGCCTTTGCTTTTTCAGCCGCATGTCTGGTACTTGGAAGGTCAGCACGCGGGAGAACCAGATACGGAATCTCGTTGCGCATTCAGAGTGTCCGCTTTATCACAGGTCTGTCCCCCGTCTCTCCCTTTCGCAAGCTTTCTGACCATGCGCTATCGTTGTAGGAAGGGTCTCGTCTTCTACTTTAATAGGCGTGGCCGCGTACTCCCTACATGCGACGCGTTGTTTCTCCGAGGCGAACCAGATAACAATGAACCCATCGCCGCGTACATCGACCGGGAGCGTTTCGAATACATGCGTCGGGACGCTTTGAGACCTCGCACGAACAGACGAAAGGGTTGGAACATCGCCATCGCCTTGTTCAGGCACAAATTGAAGAGCATCACCCCCCCGGAACCCCTGCATGACCCATACATTGCCGCGCTTTTGATCGCCGTAGCACAGCGGCATCACAGGGCGGCAAGGGAGAAGAGCTGCGTTGCTACATTCTCGGTACGGCCCGCCGACTCTGGTGCCCCTTCATTCTGCTTACCGTGTATACGCAGCCCCAGGTTGTGGTATCCTCGACGGATGAGAAGTGCCTGCACCTCTACACGGCCGACGTCTCGTCTGCTTTCCTCGAAAAGCTGGACTTTCCTGCCGTTGCGCCCTCGGCGCCGGCGTCCATGGCGATTCGGATCACCACCGTTCCCTACAAGCCGTACGAAACCCTGCGCGATCGCCTCTTCGCCCTCATGCTCGCGCTTCCGAACCGAGCTGGACGAGGCGCGGAGACGGGGCGGTGACGACACCCAGTCTTTGCAACGTGTGCAATCACTCGAGGCCATTTCATGACGGCTCTGCGCACGGCGCTGCCCGTCGCGGACCCACTTGCGGGCGCGACAGCGTGATGGCCACGTCGACCCGGGCGTCTGCGCCGGACTGTCTCTGCTGCTCGCGTGGTCGACTCCGGACGCGCATCTGCTGCCTCGCGGGCCCACTTGCCGGCGCAACAACGCGATGGCTGTATCGACTTGGGGCCCCGGGGGCGTCTGCTCCCGACGCGCGCGACTCTGCCTCCTGCGCGTCTGCGGCCTCGCGGTCCACTGGCCGGCGCAGCAGCGTCATGGCTTTGGGCCTCGCGGGGTGTGCTCGTCGTCTGCCCGTCGTCTGCTCGTCGTCTGCCCGTCGTCTGCTCGTCGTCTGCCCGTCGTCTGCTCGTCGTCTGCTCCGGACGCGCATCTGAACGACTGCTGCGTCGCACCCACTGCCGGCGCAATAGCGTCACGGACATTTCGAGCGTTGCGCCTCGCGTAGTCTGCTCCGGACTGGCACTCCCGGACGCGCACGGCTCTGCCTCTCTGCGCGACTGCTGCGTGGCAGACACTTGCCGGCGCCACAGCGTGATGGCGCTGAGCTCGCGGGCGTCTACGGGTACTCCGGACGCGCATCTGAGCGACTGCTTCGTCGCAGGCCCTACCCCGGACGCGCACAGCTACCCCGGGCGCGCATCTGCGCATCTGCTCCCTCGCGGACCCACTGCCCGCGCTGCAACGTCATGGCTGTATCGACTTTGTGCCTCGCGGGGTCTGCTTGTGGCCTGCTCGTGGCCTGCTCGTGGTCCTGCTCTCGTGGTCTGCTCGGGACGCGCATCACTCTGCCTCTGCTGCCCCGCGGACCCATTTGTCGACTCGACAGGCGTCATGGCCATGTCGTCGCGGGGTCTGTCTGCTTTGCATCGCGGACCCATCCGTCGGCTGCGCAGTAGCGTCATGGATATTTTAAGCGTCGGCTCTCGCGGGCCCGGCCGGCGCAGCAGCGTCATGGATATTTCGAGCGTCGATCTTTTCCTCGCGGCATCTGCTCCCGGCTCGTCGTCTCTCTATGCGCCTCGCCGACTCACTGGCCAGCGTAATACTCTGCCTCTCTCTATAGTCTACACTACCGCCGCGTCGGACCTACTTGCCGGCGCAATAGATAGCTTTAGGACTCGCGTAGTCTGCGAGTACAATAGACTCGTACTCTAGACTCGCACTTCGGACTCGCACTCGCACTCGCAGTCTAGACTCTGGACTCTAGACTCGCACTCTGGACTGCCACTCTGCCTCTCTGTGCGCCTCGCAGACCTACCTTACGTGCCGGCGCGACAGCACACTGCCTCTCGCTGCCCGGGGGCCATCTACTCCGCGCTCGCACTCGGCAGTCTCCGCAGCCTCAACTCTGCGCGTCTGCTGTCGCGCACCCATTGGCCGGCGCAGCGGCGTCATGGACATTTCGAGTGTTGCGCCGAGCGTAGTCGACTCCGGACGCGCGCGACTCTGCCTCTCGGCGCGGCTGCTGCGTCGCAACCCACTGGCCGGCGCAAGATCGCGATGGCCGTGTCACGCGTTGGGCTCGCGGCGTCTGCTCCTCGTCTGCTCATCACTCTGCCTCTGCTGCCTCGCGGACCCATTTGTCGGCTCGACAAGCGTCATGGCCATGTCTTCCCGGGTCTGTCTGCTTTGCATCGCGGACCCATCCATCGGCTGCGCAGTAGCGTCATAGATACTTCGAGCATTGGCTCTCGCGGGCCACTCTGCCTGGGACCACTGCCTGGGGCCTCGCACTCTTCCTCTGCTGCATCACGGACCCATCTATCGGCTGCGCAGTAGCGTCATGGATATTTCGAGCATCAGCCTCGCAGGGCCACTCTGCCTGGGGCCTCGCACTCTGCGCATCTGCTGCGTCGCGGACCCATCCATCGGCGCAATAGCGTCATGGATATCTCGAGCGTCGGTCTTTTCCTCGCGGCGTCTACTCGCGGCGTCTGCTCCCGGCTCGTAGCCTACTCTCTCTACGCCTCGCGGACTTCCTGGCCGGCGCAACACTCTGCCTCCCTCTATAGCCTACACCACCGCGCATCGGACCTACTTGCCGGCGCCATAGATGGCTTTGAGACTCGCGTAGTTTACGGGTACCCTAGACTCACACTTCGGACTCGCACTCGGCGTCTGCTCCCGGCTCGCTGTCTGCTCTCTCGACGCCTCGTAGACTCACTACCCGGCGTAATAATCTGCCTCCCTCTATAGTCTATACTACCGCCGCGTCGGACCTACGTACTGGCGCAATAGATATCTTTAGGACTCGCGTAGTCTGCGAGTACAATAGACTCGTCCTCCGGACTTGCACTCGGGCTTATACCCTAGACTCGTGCTCTAGACTCGCACTCGCACTCGCACTCGCACTCCGGACTCGCACTCTAGACTCGTGCTCTAGACTCGCACTCTTCCTCTGCTGCATCGCGGACCCCTCCATCGGCCGGCGTAGCAGCGCCATAGACATTTCGAGCGTCGGCTCTCGCGGGCCACTCTACTTAGGGCCTCGCGCTCTTCCTCTGCTATCTCGCGGACCTATCCTTCGGCCGGCGCAGCAGCGTCATGGACATTTAGAGCATCGCTCCTCGCGGCGTCTGCTCGTCATCTGCTCGTCGTCTGCTCCGGACTTGCACGACGCGCATCACTCTGCCTCTGCTGCCACTGGCCGGCGCAGCAGCGCCATGGCTTTGGCCTCGCGAGGGTCTACTTTGCATCGCGGACCCATCTATCGGCCGGCGCAGCAGCATTATGACCATGTCCTCGCGGGGTCTGTTTTGCATCGCGGACCTATCCACGGCCGGCGTAGCAGCGTCATGGATATTTCGAGCATCAGCCTCGCAGGGCCACTCTGCCTGGGGCCACTCTGCCTAGGGCCTCGCACTCTTCCGCTGCTATATCGCGGACCTGTCCTTCGGCTGGCGTAGTAGCGTCATGGATATTTAGAGCCTCGGTCCTCGCGGCATCTGCTCGCGGCGTCTGCTCCCGGCTCGTAGCTTGCTCTCTCTACGCCTCGCGGACTTACTGGCCGGCGTAACACTCTACCTCTCTCTATAGTCTATACTACCGCCGCGTTGGGCCTACTTGCCGGCGTAGTAACTCCCGGCTCGTCGTCTCCCTCTACGCCTCGCGGACTTACTAGCCGGCGTAATAGATAGCGTCAAGACTCGTATAGTCTACGAGTACTCTAGACTCGGACTCGCACTCGCACTCCGGACTCGCACTCGGCGTCTGCTCGCGGCGTCTGCTCCCGGCTCGTCGTCTCCCTCTACGCCTCGCGGACTTACTAGCTAGCGTAACGCTCTGCCTCTCTCTATAGTCTACACCACCGCGCATCGGACCTACTTACCGGCGCAATAGATAGCTTTAGAACTCGCGTAGTCTACGAGTACTCTAGACTTATACTCCGGACTCGGACTCGGACTCGGACTCGGACTTACACTCAGACTCGCACTCCGGACTCGCACTCGCACTCGGTATCTACTCCTAGCGTCTGCTCGCGGCGTCTACTCCCGGCTCGTCGTCTCTCTCTACGCCTCGCGGACCTGCTGCCGGCGCAGCAGCGTCATGGCCATATCCTCGCGGGGTCTACGTTGCATCGCGGACCTATCCACGGCCGGCGCAGTAGCGTTATATATAGTTCGAGCATCAGCCTCGCGGGGCCACTCTGCCTGGGCCTCGCACTCTTCCTCTACTGCCCCGCGGACCTATCCATCGGCCGGCGCAGCAGCATCACGGACATTTCGAGCGTCGGTCTTTTCCTCGCGGTGTCTGTTCCCGGCGTCTACTCCCGGCTCGCCGTCTCTCTCTGCGCCTCGCGGACTCACTAGCCGGCGCAATAACACTCTGCCTCTCTCTGCAATCTATACCACCGCCGCGGCGGACCTACTTGCCAGCGCAATAGATAGCTTTGGGACTCGCGTAGTCTACGAGTAGTACCCGGACTCGCATTCTGGACTCGCACTCGCACGCGCACTCGTACTCGATGCTACTTTGCGCGGCGTGCGGGCCCGCTGGCCGGCGTAGTAGCGATATAGCCATCTCGACCCGGGCTTCTACTCGGCAGTCTCTTTACGTTGCTCCCTAGTCTCACTCTGCAGTCTGGACTCTGCCTCTCTCTGCCCCGGGCCCTTTGCCGACGCAGCAGCGTCATGGATATTTCGAGCATCAGCCTCGTGGGGCCACTCTGCCCGGGGCCTCGGACTCACTGGCCGGCGTAACACGCTGCCTCTCTCTATAGTCTATACTACCGCCGCGTCGGGCCTACTTGCCGGCGTAACAGATAGCTTTGGGACTCGCGTAGTCTACTCCGCACTCGCACTCGCACTCGCACTCGGCGTTTACTCCTAGCGTCTGCTGCCGGCTCGTAGTCTCTCTCTACGCCTCGCGGACTTACTAGCCAGCGTAATAACACTCTACCTCTCTCTATAGTCTACACCACCGCCGCGGCGGACCTACTTGCCAGCTCAATAGACAGCTTTGGGTCGCGTAGTCTGCTCTAGACTTGCACTCTAGACTCGGACTCGCACTCCGGACTGCCACTGTGCCTCTCTATACGCCTCGTAACCCACTTGCTGGCGCGACAACACTCTACCTCTCTCTCCCCGGGGGCCTCTACTCCGGACTCGCACTCTACGCGTCTACTATCGCGGACCTATCGGCCGGCGTAATAGCATAGACATTTCAAGCGTCGGCTCTCGCGGGCTACTCTGCCTAGGGCCTCGCGCTCTGCCTCTGCTACATCGCGGACCCATCTATCGGCCGGCGCAGCAGCGTCATAGATATCGAGCGTCGGTCTTTTCCTCGCGGACTTACTGGCCGGCGCAACACTCTACCTCTCTCTATAGCCGACACTACCGCCGCGTCGGACCTACTTGCCGGCGCAATAGATGGCTTTAGAACTCGCGTGGTCTACTCCGGACTCGCACTCGGACTCGCACTCTACGCTACTTTGCGCGTGCGGACCCCCTTGCCGGCGTAGCAGCGTCATGGCTATCTCGACCCGGGCGTCTACCCTGCAGTCTCTTTGCGCTATTGCCTAGTCTTACTCCGCAGTCTGGACTCTGCCTGTCTCTGCCCCGGGCCCCTTGCCGGCGCAGCAGCGTCATGGATATTTCGAGCGTCGGTCCTTTCCTCGCGGTGTCTGCTCCCGGCGCCTGCTCCCGTCCCGTGGTCTCTCTCTATAGTCTATACTACCGCTACGTCAGACTTACTTACCGGCGCAATAGATAGCTTTAGGACTCGCGTAGTCTACGAGTACTCTAGACTCGGACTCGCACTCGCACTCACACTCACACTCACACTCACACTCTGGACTCGCACTCGGCGTCTGCTCGCGGCGTTTACTCGCGGCGTTTACTCGCGGCGTTTACTCGCGGCGTTTACTCGCGGCGTTTACTCGCAGCGTCTACTGCCGGCGTTTACTCGCGGCGTCTGCTCCCGGCGTCTGCTCCCGGCTTGTCGTTTCTCTCTACGCCTCGCAGACTTACTAGCCGGCGTATTACCACTCTGCTCTCTTTGCAGTCTATACTACCGCCGCGGCGGACCTACTTACCGGCGCAATAGATAGCTTTGGGACTCGCGTAGTCTACTCCGGACTCGCACTCTAGACTCGGACTCGGACTCGGACTCGCACTTGGACTCGTACTCGTACTCTATGCTCCTTTGTGCGTATAGACCGCTGGCCGGCGTAGTAGCGTCATGGCTATATCGACCCAGGCGTCTACTCGGCACCACCGGGCGTCTCCTGCGTCGCGGGCCCCGTGCCGGCGTAATAACGTCATAGATATTTCAAGTATCGGGCCCCGCGCATCTACTGTACTCTGTAATCTATACTCTATACTGCCTTATGCGTCTACTGCGTCGCGGGCCCCGTGCCGGCGCAATAGTATGATAGACATTTCGAGCACCGGGCCCCGGGCGTCTACTCGTACTCTACCGTCTCACTTCACTCTACACTACCTTGCGCGTCTGTTGCGTCGCGGGCCCCGTGCTGGCGCAATAGTATCATGTATGTCGATCAGGGCGTCTACTCGGTAGTCTCTCTACGTTACTGGGCAGTCTCTCTACGTCACTCGGCAGTCTCACTCCGTAGTCTACTCTGACCACTGCCGCCTCGCGGACCTGCTGGCCGGCGCAATAACGCGATGGCAATATCGACTTTGGGCCTCGCGTAGCCAACTCCGGACTCGCACTCGGACTCGCACTCACACTCGCACTCGCACTCTACGCCACCTTGCGCGTGCGACCGCTAGCCAGCGAGCAGCATCATGCCCACGTCCCCGCACCCCGGGCCACTCCGCCCGCCCCTCTGCGCGCCTGCCTCGCCGGCAGTATCGCTCCCACGTCGCCCCGCGCCCCAGGGTAGGCAGAAAAGCGCATTCACCCCCAAGGCCCTGGAGCGTCGATCCAGGTCCTCCACATCGGCAGGCTCCGGAAGAAGGGGCGTGCATCTAGACTTTACGGGCGCTCTCCCTTCCACGCGGGCCTGCCGCAGGCCTGCGCCCATACTACACAGGCTCGCGTGCGAGGGGTGCCGCGAAGCAGGGGGGATTCCCGGGGGATGCCGTGCTGGTCAATGCCCCCTACGCAGGGGCGAATCAAATTCATGTCTTCATTAGTTAAAGGTATGCCCCGCGTTATTGAGCATACTGCCCAAGGTGGCCAGTCCCTGCCGATCAGATGATTCTTCACGGCGCGTGGCCTATCAATGTTCTAGGCACGGCGAAATAAACAGTCCCAACGATCCCATAGCGCCTCGCACGAATGCTCCATTCTAGGTGCGGCCTCGTATGTCTTGCTGCCGTGCTTTGCCCCTTGCCGAGCTTCCTTGCCATCAAAGTCTTCCGGCTACCCGCCCGACTGCCGGACTGGTCAAGTTCGCAGCATACCTCGAAGCGACCTCCACGGCAGACTCCAGCTCTCTCGCAAAGTCGTCCTTCTTTTGTTTCTGAAGTGTCCCACGCTTCCTCTTCTGGTTCTGGACGTTGGGGGCTGCTAAGCCGAGAGGCTGGCGACCGCGGAACTCTGAACGCTCGAAATCCACAAGCATGAATTTGCCAGTGATTGCATTGTATAGGATATTGCGTGGCTCCGCGTCACGGTGAAGAACGTGCAATTTGTGCACGGCCTGGAGCATTGTCCCGACGGCTTCGTCAATGCCCACTCTGGCGGCCCGGTCAAGGCCTTTGAACAGTGGTCGTCCGGCCCAGCTGAGAAACATAAAGTGCACGAAAACACCGCCGTCGAAGTAGTATGGCAGGACCAGGTCTATGCTGCCAAGACATACGGGGATGTGTTTCCCCTGGATGGGCCGGAGTCGGTCGTACACGTCGTTTTCGTGCTGCAGGTAGCCCTGGTCGAGACCCTCCACACCCTTGGCAACGAGCGTATAGCCGTGGGATGACAGCCGCACCTTGTAGAGTGACCCGCGCGCCCCATATAGGTGGAGCGACACGCAGTCCGCATCGCGGCCGCGGTCCGTGGCAAGCTGACCTCGGATGAGTCGGAGGAACTCGACTCGTTTGATGTGTCCCTGCCCGTGATAGTTTGCGTTGGGGCAGTTCTCGTCCGTAGGTCCGCCATACGCTAATCCGAGGAGACAGTCATGGGTGCAGAATGGCCGGCTCTGAATATCGGGCTTCGTCTCTGGGCCCTGCTCCCGCTGCTCGCCTCGGCCCCGTCCTCGTTTCCCACCACCCTGCGAGCCCGTCCCTGTTGACGGCGCCCCTTTCCCGCCAGCGCGAGCTGGGTTTGGAGTCGGGGAAGGAGGATCTTGGTCGTCGTCGTCGTCCTCTGGAGGTCTAATGTCGGCGTCCGCTCGCCGGCAGCTGGCGCGGGTCCGAATTGGCGACGAACGCTTGAAGCCCGTCCAACGCTGGGGCTTATAGGGAGAGACGCGGGGTTCCTTGGGTTTGCGGTCCGTCGCGGGAATCTTGCTCAGGACATCGTCGTACTCGACAGCCCAGGTATCAAGCCTGGAGGCCTCGTCATGCCATGACTCGGGCGGTTGCCCTGCGCGGAGAGCCTGGAGAATGAAGGCAAAAACCTGCGCGACGGCCGTGCGATGGAGCCTCGTCTCGTCGTCGTCCATTACGTCTAGGTTCGGTACGCATACCGAGAAGTAGACGTTGGAAGGATCGTCGGCGATGCGGAGGAAGACAAGGGCCTGCCCCGTGCACACGTAGCCGTACTGGATGCCCTTGCCGATCATGTAGGAGAAGAGCTGAGTGACGACGGCGGCGGCCAGTGCCCTGGCCGTGAAGGCGAAGCCCTGACCATCCTGGTGAATCACGTCACGTTCCGGCCGAATTTCCGACTCGAGACCCGTGACGACGTGGTCGACGCTCAGCTTGTGCGGCGCTTTGTATTCGATGGCGAGCGCCGGGGTGCTCTGGCCGTCCGAAGTCCTGTATATACAGAACTGGTCCGCCCGATTACCCTTGCCCCTAGCCTTCCGATGGACCTTGGGAGCCGCAGGGTTCCGCGCAGACCCCGACGCCGCGGCACCGGCGCCGCCCGTGCCAAGAGACATGTGTTCCATGGGCTCGGAGATGGCGTCGATGTCGGATGTACCGAGATTCGTATGGCTCTCGAACGTCACGGTTCCCCGGAGGCCGAGACTGCGCCGCACCAGCGGATCCGTATATGCGGCATCAATCAACTTCTGCACCGCGTTTTCGACGACATCACGCTCAAAGTCCCGGAGGCCAATCTCGCTGCTGATTGGCTTGAGAAACGACCGGACGTATTCTAACTGATGGCGAGATGGAAAGGCGGGCAGGGAGAACGGGTCGCCGGTTGAGAGGTCGTCCCAGACCTCGGCTTGCCTGGTTGCGAAGTCGTCCCAGGGGATAATTCGTCGAGGGAAAATTCGGCCGGTCGGGTTTGTAGTGTGGCCTTGGGTAGTCGAAGATGGGTCGGTAACTACCTGCATTGCAAGATCGAGCGAGTGACAGGCCTCGAGATAGTGCTGAAGGGTCTGTGGCCGCGACGCCTCGGCAAGTTCTTCGGCCGCTTCGCGTCGGCGTTGCTCCTCTTCGCGTCGGCGTTGCTCCTCTTCGCGTCGGCGTTGGTCCTCCAATGCACGATTCTCTGCCTCTTCGCGTCGGCGTTGCTCCTCCTCGCGTCGGCGGTGCGCGTCTTCGACACGACTCTCCGCCTCTCGGAGCCTTCGTCGCAGCTCTTCGATATCGTCCATGGTGATTGTGGCCAAGGCAAACGGCCCGTTCACTCGGGCGACAAGAAAAGCTTCAGCACGGCTCCCTGGCCAAGCTGGACGCTCCAGTGCCAGCTGGCGAGCGACGTGATTGGAAGGGGCTTTGGGTACAAGTAAGTCAGGTGGTTGTCGTCGGCCGATGATGCTGTGATAGGGCGCATATGGTGGGCCAAGAAAGAGATAAAGAGACGTTTGATGTCGGAGGTAGGTCTATGGTCGCAATGTTATTGTAAACAATGCGCTTAGCGGAACTACGTCGGAGAATCAGCTTGTAACCAGAGCAGCGGATTAGTCATCCCCGCTGCATACGGCGGACTTTTCTTTAATACGTATACGAGTAGTAGGCGTGAATTTGCGAATTATTTACTAAAGGAGTTATAGACCCGTATCGCTAGTATTGCTAGTATTGCCAGTATTGCTAGTATTGCTAATATTACTAGTTATTGCTAGTATTGCTGGTGTTGCTAGTATTGCTAGTATTGCAAGTATTACTAGTATTACTAAGTATCGCTAGCCTTGCTACCCTGACCTGCTGGCGCTGCTAGCGCTGCCTTTGCTACTATGACTTGTTGCTACCTACCTATTGAGTGTGCTGTGTTAAGTGCGCTGTGTTGAGTGCGCTGAGTGCGCCGAGTGCGCTGTAAAAAGTGCGCCGAGTGCGCTATAGTGAGTACGTGAGTGCGATATTATGTACGTACTTCGTAGGTAAATGTATATAACGAGATGAGTTGGGGGATGCTCCGGCTGCCTCTTTGCGCTGCTGCCTGGCGGACCTACTTGCCGGCTCGACAAGCGTTAGGGCCATGTCGTCGCGGGGTCTTTTTTGTCGTCATCTGCGCATCTGCTGCGTCGCAGACCCACTGGCCGGCGAGACAGCACTCTGCCTCTGTCTGCCCGGGGCGCCTTGCCGGCGCAACGGCAACGGCACGGTGGCCGTGTCGCGCGTTCCCCGGGAGCCTGCCCCGGACTGCCACTCTACATCTGCTGCGGCCGGCGCGATAGCATCATGGCCTTGGGCTCGCGTAGCCTGTTCCGGACGCGCACAGCTGCTCCGGACGGCCTCTGCTGCTCGCGTGTGGTCGACTCCGCTCTCGCAACTCTGGCACTTTGCGCGTGCGGGCCCGCTGGCCGGCGCAACAGCATCATGGCGTTGGGCTCGCGGAGGTGCTTGTTCAAGGCTTGAACGGGCAAGGTGAATGCGGTGCGGGCGCAAGAGGCCCTCCGTCTTAGTTCTTGGCGGGGACAGTTCTTGGACAGTGCTCTACCCTGGCGGGTACTACCCGTCGAGGATGTGTATAAAGTCTCGAGTAATGCTCTCTTCTTCCTTTAGAACCATCAACAGCCATCGACAGCCATCAGCAGTCTTCAGTCTTCAACAGAACCTGATCCACCCACAGCCATGCAAAATACCACGGAGAGTAAGGCGGCGGGCGACCCGACCTTGGCCGCGGACCCTCCTCATCACATTATGCTATTCGATGTGCTATCAGAAGCAGGTTCGTCAGAAGAAGGTTTGCTGGCGATGGCGCGTGTGTTGTCGTTTCTGATTGCAGGCTGGGAGATACGCCTGCTCGGCAAGATAGATGACAACGTGTGCGAGCCGGACGACTCGGCCGGCTTGGGGCGCAAGGTATACTGGATGTTGCGGGACTGCGATAGGCGGCTGGATAGACTACGAGACGCGTCCCGTGAGCGGGGTTCGATCCCGGATGGCGAGGACGAGGAGCCGGATGGCGGGGACAATAAGCCGGATGGCGAGGACGAGAAGCCGGATGGCCTGGACGATCTGGATGGTATAATGGAAAGGCTGGGTATTCTTGAAGAAATGTAGATGGCTTGAAGCAATTATAGTCGTCAACTGATACCTAGACCTAATTTGGAAGAAACGTAGATGACTCGAAGCAATTATAGTCGTCAACTGATACCTAGACCTAATTTGGAAGAAACGTAGATGACTCGAAGCAATCATAGTCGTCTATTGATACCTGTAGACCTGCGTGGGAGCGGCGGCATTTAGAGCGACGCACCCTCCTAGGCCTGTCGGACAGGCCTGTCCGACAAGCTGGCGGGGCTGGCCTGAGGTGGTTGTTCAAAGGATGACGGGGGGATGAACGGGGGACGAACAAAAGGATGCATGCGGTAGAGAAGCAAGTCGTCCGGCTTTGTTCTTGAAAAAGACACGTTCTGTACCCCGACGTTCTGTGCCCTGACGGGCCGTCCACGGACCGTAGAGAAGTGTATAAAGTCTCGAGTCGTGCCCTCTCCTTCTTCCTTCTTCAACAGACCATCAACCGACCAGAACCACCAGAACCTCAGAGCCATCCCATACTGTCCAGGAGCATCCACAACCACAAGGAACTATCCAGGACCAGCCAGGCCCACCAGAACCACCCACAACCACCCAGAAACACCCACAGCCATGGGAGATAGCGCGGAAAGTACCACGAGCCCTGCATCTGAGCGGCCCGCCCTGGACCCTGCTGAGCGGCCCTACCTGCACCCTGCTGAACAGCCCGCCCTGCACCCTGCTGAACAGCCCGACCTGCACCCTGCTGAACAGCCCGACCTGCCCGAGGCGGCAGTCGACTTGCCCTTGACCCCGGAACTTCTTGCCAGAATGCTGTCCAAAACACACGTCGGTGTTCTGATGCAGCTGACGCTGTTCTTGTCGCAGCAGATTGAGCGCACGGAGCACGACCTGGCGGGCAAGATGGACGGACTGGCAGACATCCCAATAATGAATAAATACATAATATTGCCATATTCTTATGTATTCATAGCCGTGCCCTCATATTCTTATCTATTCTTAAGCTTATCAATAATTAAT
>JALHBX010000940.1:0-15841 GCA_024340025.1 Tolypocladium tundrense | reverse complement strand
CCCCCCCCCCCTCCGTTCGTCACTGAGTTGGATTGTGCTGCCCCGGTCCATCCGCCAGGGAGGAGAGCGGAGCCCACCCCCTATAACACGCTAATTTTGGAGCTCTCAAAATGCTCCACGCTCCCGCCCCTGCACGGAAACGCGCCTCGGAATATTGGAATGTACTCTCATAAACAACGAAGCGTCCGTTGATCTGAGATAGAAAATACACCAAAAGTACCAGAAATATTACGAAAGCACTACTGCACACAACCAGGTCTGCTCCGTAGTGAGGCCCGGGTACTTACGTATGCACGTCTGAAGACGAAGCCACTGCCCGCCTGAACGTCCCTCATTGCAATTCATGACTGCAAATGAAGAAAAGGATGAACAGGGAGACGGGGAAAAAACATGTGTCACAAAAGTAGCAATATAGCATGCTCACTATTTCACAGAGCCTCAGAAGTCTGCAAGACGCGGAGCTCGCTGATGTCATGTAGTTCAACGCCTGACCAAATGAGTCGTCATCCATAGCATACATTCAAGCCAACTGAGTGCTGGCTTGACAGCAATGACTGTGGAAAAGCCTTGAAATATACCGAACTTCCCTTGGAGCCTTGTTATGCCTCAGCAGTACAACATTGCTTGCCCGCAGTGACAGGACAGTTCGTGAGGCTGTCATTGTCACAATACCAGTAGTGCGAGGGCAAAACAGAAGCGTAGCATGCTATCCAACATTACTTGCGATAGCTATCCCATTTCTCCGCCTCTTTGCGGTAGGTCGTCTCCTTGGACATGGTCCTGTAGTATTCCTTCCGTTCTCTGATAGTTCCGTGTTAGATCGGGTCAACAGTAAGGGGGGAGGATCTCGTACTTGTTCCCCTCCCAATTCCCAAATTTACCCTTGTTAGCGTTCTTACAGGACGCAGATTTGTCCCTGTTGTGCTCTGACATGGAGTCGCAAAGAGAATTGAACTCCTGTTCAGTATGGGGCTTGCTGGACATTGTTTCCGTGTTGTAAAGGGGCGGAAATAGCGAGGGCTTGTAAAGAACTTGAAGAGATGAGGAGATACGTTTTGAAGATGACTCTGATAAAAGCTTTCTGATGTCCACGATCATCATTCTCAAGCGAATACCTCATCCTCTACTTATACGTCGACGAAGAGACACATAAGCGCCAGGAATAGATATTGATTCAGGTATCACCCATCTACAGGGGCTGAGTGCATTCGCCTATGAGAGCCTATGGGAGCACAGTGGTGTGTGTACGAAAGCTCATCGGCTGCATGGCTGGTAATTTATTTCTATAATTAACAGCTCCGTTGTCGAATTATCTTCCAGAATGTAATTGCAGGCGTACTCTTGTGAGACGTGTTGAAGCCGCGCGCGAGCGTGTCCAGTCATGGCTGCAGCAATGGTTACATGCAAGAACCAACTGCAGAAATCTGACGTGAGTTGCGTATGACTGCCGACTGCCAAATATTCCGTACATGATATGAAACGCCTGAGAAAACGGGACATGCGAGGCTGTGCGGCCAGGCAGTCGTCTGCGTTTGCCGCGCGCGACGATCGCCAGTAGGAGGGCTCGCCCGAAATAAAGGTGTGGTAGCACATCTTCCCACTCAATTATGTTGACTCGACCCCCAAGATTGTCCCAGGGTCCCTCACGAGGTTGAAAGATAGCGGGCGTCGCCATAATAAAGGCTGCGCACAGATGCAAACTGGACACCATTCTCGTAGCAATCTTTAATATTGAGAAAGAACTCGCTATTTGGCAAGCTGACGATGCTACTACAAAGAGTACGCTGGTAGTTCGCAATCCTTCATGAATTGGCACTCTTCTATCACACAATAGGCAGTACTAGACTAGCCTACTGTATGGACGGGTGGATGCTACCTGTGACAAGTGGAAGTAGCCATCCAATATACAGCACTGATCTGATTGATTTGCGAGGCCGCAGTTGGGTCTGGGAGTGCGCGTTGGTCACTAAGCTCGAACAGAATCTAGAATGCGACCCTGAGGGAGGCTACTCGTAGACCTGGTGCGTTTCACCAAAGTTGATCGTCTACGCTAATATTCGCTTATGCCAAAGACCATAAACTTGAGCTTGATGGAATGTATTGTTGAATAGACGCGAGAAGTCTAGGTCCGGCGAGACTTAAGCCGATATCCCTACCTTAAGGAGCAGCCCTGACTGTGGTGTCACACGTTCGAGTCAACGTTCTCGGGTGCTCACAGCGGGGCGCCGCGCCACATCAGCTAACCATGGGCAAATTCATCCAACGCACTTGGGCTTTGCAGTAAGTATAGTCTTTATCTGACTGCAAACGATAAAGAGACAAGATGGAAAATCTGTTCACCCAGTTATCCTAGTGAAGAGTAATGCCTCGCAATGCCATGGTTGTTGTTCTTGCTTTGGCAGGTTGCAAACTAACAGTACGAGTAACATTTGCTCATGGGTCGATCTGCGCGCGCCATCTTAGATGGTGGCGGGGAGCTTGCGGGCTGGGGCGGGCCGAGAGGAGCGGGGTCTGTTGCGAGACACCGCCTTTGTGGAAATCTTTCGTCTCCCTATGAGTCAATTCAACTCCTTCCCCCGCACTTCCTTCGGTCCACGAACCCTTGCGAACAAGCACAACATCGGAATACCTTCGTCACCATGGCAAAAATTGTCATCGCTGCGAAAGCCGAGCTGGTTCGCGTTCTACCGGCTACGATTCTGGCAGAGTACGCCAAGAGAAGCGAGCTTTTGCCAAACCTGACGACCATATTGCACGACGCCTCGAACTTGGAGCTCGGTGGTCTTGTGAGGCTCACTGTCACGGAGGAAGAGACGCTCCTTGACGACAGTGCTGTCGAGTATCTCTGTTCTCTGTCCCGACCCGACGGGGTGCTCGGTCCTGAAAAGTCCTCGGTACGGCTCTCATCATCTATCCATCAGGTCGACGTCTGCCCTTCCCATTCATGCTTATCTTGTTAACAATTTACGACTCAGGCGACGAAATGGACTGCAAAGCGAGCGACCCTTGCCACCAAAAGTTTTCAGAAAGTGGACAAGACTCTGGCTGAGCTCGACGTACATCTTACGTTGAGGACCTACCTGGCTGGTCACCGACTTAGCGCTGCCGACCTGGTGGTGTGGGCCACCCTTCGTGGCAACCATGTTGCCTTGTCTGTGGCGAAGAAGAGTTACAAGAATGTTCTCCGGTGGTATGAGTATGTCGAATACTCAGCTACATGGATACCAGATGCCATCGCCGCCATTGCGAGCCCCGCCTCGAACGAAGCGAAGGAAGGGACCGACACCTCGGCGAAAGGTGCTAACTACAAAGGTGCCAGCTACGAAATTGACCTTCCTCAAATGGACCACCCAATGGTTACAAGGTTTCCCCCTGAACCCTCCGGCTACCTGCACATTGGTCATGCTAAAGCAGCGTTGCTCAACGACTACTTTGCGCATCAGAAGCCTGGAGGGACCTTGATCTGTCGGTTTGATGACACGAACCCAACCAACGAATCCATGGAGTTTCAGGATGCCATCATCCATGATTTGAAGCTCATGGGGATAGTTTGCGAGAAAACCAGCTTCTCTAGCGACTATTTCCAGGTCATGTACAAATACGCCATTCATTTAATCAAGGATGGAAAAGCCTTTGCGGATGACTCCGAGCTTGGAAAAGGCGATGAAGATAGGCGGAACCGGTTGCCATCCAAGCGTCGCGGCCTCAGCATCGAAGAGACTCTGGCACACTTTGAGGAAATGAAGTCTGGGTCCGAGCAGGGCCAACGCTGGTGTCTCCGAGCGAGGATCGCGTATGACAGCCCGAATGGTACGCTCAGAGATCCAGTCATCTACCGCTGCAACATGACGCCGCACCACCGTACAGGCACCACCTGGAGGATTTACCCGACGTACGATTTCTGTGCCCCCATTCTAGACTCCGTCGAAGGCGTGACACTCGCTTTAAGGACCAACGAGTACCGTGACCGCAATGTCCAGTACGAGTGGTTTCAGGACGCCCTTCGCCTCCGCAAAGTCGATATCTGGGACTTCTCCCGCATGAACTTCATCAGGACGGTCTTGTCCAAAAGGAAGCTCACCAAAATTGTCAACGAGGGCAAAGTTTGGGGCTGGGACGACCCCCGAATGCCTACCATCAGGGGAATTACTCGTCGAGGCATGACGGTGCATGCTCTTCGCGAGTTCATTCTCAAGCAGGGTCCCAGCAGGAACGTCTTGAATCTGGAATGGGGCGCTTTTTGGGCCTTGAACAAGAAGTACATTGATCCCTCGTGTCCGCGGCACACGGCCCTCGTTGCCAAGGACGCAGTCAGATGCTCTGTGGCTGGCATCGGCGAGCCTGCAACGCTGATGAAACCTCGGTATCACAAGAATCCTGAGCTCGGGATGAAAAAGGTGATGACTGCAGAGTCGATCTTGCTGGAACAGGTTGACGCGGCCGAATTGTCCGCCGGCGAGGAGATCACATTGATGAACTGGGGTAATGCTTTCGTGCGCAACATCATCAGAAAGGATGCAGAAGGACCGGTTACTGAAGTCGCTTTTGAGCTGCACCTCGAAGGCGACGTCAAGAAGACGAAGAAGATCACCTGGCTGGCTGCTGTGCCCGAAAACCTGGTCCCCGTCGACGTTGTATCTTTCGACTACCTCATCACAAAGAACAAGCTGGAAAAGTCGGATTCGATCGAGGACTGCCTGACGCCGAAGACTGAGTTCAGGGACGAGGCCTTTGCGGACTGCAACGTTGCTGACCTCGAGCCTGGAGCGATGATTCAGTTTGAGCGCAAGGGGTATTACATTTTCGACAAATTGCAGTTGGCGGAGGGGAAGCGGCTGGTGTTTTTCGATATTCCGTCGGGCAAAGCGTAGTAGTGCACAGTACGACGGCGGTATAAGTGGGTGGTGTGCTATTAGAGCTCGAGAGGACGAGAAATGAAATGCTCGCCAAGTAGATAATTGCATTGCTAAATTCCAAGACAAGTGCATCCCGAACTACGATTGTCGCAACCGATATGCTTCACTATAAAGGGCTTGGGCGCATAAGGTATTTTGCGAGGGAGAACGAACACACGAAAGGCCAAGTGCAAACGGAGGTTGTGTAAGTCGTCCGCACTCGGCTGAGTAATAGGCCTATTAATTCGTACTAAACGCGCTAATGGATCGTCCTGAGGTACCCGCGCGCGGAACGTCTCGAACGCGTCTTCCCGCAGCCACACGAGAACGATCCACTGCAGGCTCAACCTCCACTGTTCCATCCCCGCGAACCGCGAGACGCACACGTGGAAGCGCGGAGAAGTTGAAGGCGCCTCACGCGAGCACTTGCGACATGTCTCGATACTCCAAGAAGCGCAGCGCCAGCGCGGCCGAGGACTCGGACGACGAGCCCCAAGTCGCCCCGAAGGCCGCCAAGAAGAGCAAGAACGCTGCCTCGACGGGCGCGCTGGATGGCAAAGATGACGAGGGAAACCCTTTCTGGGAGGTTTGTCACGACATACAGCAGATGCCACAGCCTGCGATCGTGCTGCTGACATTGTGTGCAGCTGTCAAACAAGCGTCGCGTCGGCGTGTCGCAGTTTAAAGACATGTGGATGGTCAACATCCGCGAATACTACGAGAAAGACGGCAAGATGCTCCCGGGCAAGAAGGTACGCGCAGCGAGCCTCACCTGCGAGATGCAAGCTGACAGCACACCAGGGCATCTCGCTGTCCATCGAGCAGTACAAGGCGCTGCTGGCGGCCGTGCCCGCCATCAACAAGACGCTGCGAGAGACGGGACGTTTCGCCGACGCCGACGACACGGACGAGACTGCCGTGGCGACCACGGTGAAGGAGAAGAAGGAAAAGTCCAAGCGATCCAAGGCCAACATCGATGCGACGAGCGACGAGGACGAGGGCTAGAAGACCCACCGTCATCGCAAGTCGGGCAAGTCAGGCAAGTCGGGCAAGTCGGGCAAGTCTGGTCGTCGAAGGGCTGTGACTGAAGGCTGAGTGGCGGATACCCGAGACATGTGCACGGAGTTGGGAGTTTTTTGCGGCACAATCACGTTCACATGATATTACATGATGAACCAGTCATGCTATGGAAGGCTTGGACCGCGGCCACCAGGATGGTGTACCAGGTAGACCGTGGCTATTTGTGTCTTCCGAGGTGTTTGATTTCATTGCCTTGCAAATACAAAACGCCGTATCTTGGCATCGCGCTACTCTCCGCGCCCTGGGAACTCTGTCGTAAACGTTACGTATTGGCCGGGGACCGAGACACGCAGCCGTGGAAGCCAGGCCGCCAATCACCGACCACATGTCGGTTGATCACCTCGACAAGACCGGCAGAACTGCATACTGCCACAAGAACTGGCTGCTGTTCTCGAATTCCCATGTCGCCCCGGCTTGCCTGGTGTGTTGCGCAAACAATGGCTGCCAGCTGGGCCGTTCTCGGCCAACGGGAACCAGCTGCCAAGACCCCTGAATCCGTATCCGCAACCGCCAAGACTGTTCGGTGCCGGACTCCTGTGGCGGCGGCGAAGACGGAGCACGTTCTTTCATGCATGGGCTGCTGACGTCGGTCGCTGAGCTGTCCTCCTGACTTCACTCATCCACGGCTTTTGACGATTCGCTTCTTCCTGGGATTTCGTGGCTTCTCGACGCTCTCTTTGCTCAATACGACTGCTGCGGCCTGGACGCTCGCTGCCCCTGCACTACCTAGACAGGCGCCACAAGGCTCCTGAACCCGCGCTTCGCTGTCCCGAGCATCGGACTCTGTGCGTTGAGCGAGGCAGCGGTATTGATGGGTGGTCCCGCTACTGCCGGCTGGGGTCTTCTTGCGCGGCTGCGACTCTCATCATGAGGATCTCGTGGCGGCTAGGCATGGGGCGGATCGAGTCGGTGCACGACTACGCCGGCGTCCTGGTGCCGCTCGAGGAGGCGCATCTCCACAGCCACTCGGCGAGGACGGGCCGCACCGAGTTCGAGGCGCGGCACGACGACGACGCCGACGACGGCAAGGACGAGGACGGCGAGCGCCGGGGCATGCTTATGATGGACGCTGCCGAGTACACCATCGAGGGCCTGCGCAAGGAGACGAGGGAAGGGCGCCGGGGCCAGTGGACAGAGTATGAGAGTGAGTTTGCCGAACTGGTGCTGTGGTTGGGCACTTACTTACCGCCGACAGTCAAATCCAAGCTCATCAACAAGGCCGTCCAGGACATCGGCATGGGGAGGTACAACTGGCAGCTGTTCATCCTCTGCGGCTTTGGATGGTTCGCAGACAAGTGAGTGCCACAATCCTCCCGAGTCAGCGCCTTTGCTAACCTGCTCGCAGCCTGTGGTTACAAGTAAGAGACTCGTAACGTGCACACCGCAGCTTGCGTACTGACATGCCGCAGGGCGTCTCCCTCTGCCTCCCGTCCCTATCGGCAGAGTTTGACATCTCCGAGAAGACGGTTCGATACACGACCAGCGCCTGCTTCGTGGGCCTCTCGGCGGGCAGCTTCATCTGGGGCATCGGGTCCGACGTGCTGGGCCGGCGCATCGCCTTCAACCTCACCCTCCTCATCACGAGCGTCTTCGGCATCATGGCCGCCTACGCGCAGAGCTGGGGCGGCGTCTGCTTCTTCTTCGCGGCGCTGGGCTTCGGCGTCGGCGGCAACCTGCCCGTCGACGGCGCCCTGTTCCTCGAGTTCCTCCCGGACGCCTCGGGCGCGCTGCTGACGCTGCTCTCCGTGTGGTGGCCCATCGGGCAGCTGGCGTCGTCGCTCGTGGCGTGGTACTGCATCGCCAACTGGCCGGTGGAGCAGGGCTGGCGATACTTCGTCGTCACCATCGGCGTCATCACCTTTGCCATGTTTGTCGTCCGCTTCTTCGTCTTCCACCTCTTCGAGTCGCCCAAGTTCCTCCTCAACAAGGGCCGGCAGGCCGAGGCCGTGGCCGTCGTGCACGGCATCGCCTACAGGAACAACACCAAGACGTGGCTCACGTCGGAGATCCTCGACCAGGTGGCCGCCGAGGACGCCGCAGAGCCGACGCACGTTGCGCAGCGCTTCTCGGCCGTGGCAAGCTCGAGCGTCTTCAAGGAGAAGCTCAAGGGCCTGTCCGGCGAGAGTCTCCGGCCGCTGTTCCAGACCAGGACGCTGGGCATGACCACCGGCCTCATCTGGTTCTGCTGGGCGAGCATCGGCATGGGCTACCCGCTCTTCAACGCCTTTCTGCCGCAGTACTTTTCGCACCACCGCGGCGACGCCGACGCAGGCCCGCTGCAGTCCGAGGCGTCCCCCATCTCCAGCGAGACCTACCGCAACTACGCCATCACCTCCATCCTCGGCATCCCGGGCAGCCTCCTCGCCGCCTACCTCGTCGACCACCCGTCCCCCTTCCTCGGCCGCCGCGGCACCCTCGCCGGCTCGACCCTGGTCTCCGCCGTCTTCCTCTTCCTCTTCGTCGCGTACGGCACGACGCCCGCCACCCAGCTCGCCTTTTCGTGCGTCGAGTCGTTTTCCCAGAACATCATGTACGGCGTCCTGTACGCCTTTACGCCCGAGATCTTCCCGGCGCCGGTGAGGGGCGCGGGCACGGGCGTGGCGAGCTTTCTGAACCGGCTGACGGGGCTGATGGCGCCCGTGCTGGCGGCCACGGTTCCCGGCGACGGGGCGACGACGCCCATCTACATGTCGGCGATCTTGATTCTGGCCGCGTTTGTGGGCATGTGTCTGATTCCCATTGAGACGAGAGGGGCGCAGAGGCTATGAGCTTTGCGAGCGTTGGGATATTCTGTACAAACCCCCAGCTTTATACCGTTGATAACAGGGCGGCCAGCTCAGGCCAGCGTTTTTCGAGCACATATTACACATCTACAATACGAAGCGGCCATGAGCATTGCTCAGTTCGATGTACTATTATTTACTCCTTTCTAGCATAGTTGATGTCTTGAATAGACTGGGCGTTCTGATTCTATATACTCCGTTATACAAGACAATGATGCGACACTGCCACGTCTATCTGTTCCCTCTCGCGCCGCTGGGCGCGTCTATACGTCGCTTCCGGAAAGATGTCCCCAGCGCATCCCTCACCATCGGGTCGGCGCGTATCGTGTTCTGCACCAACCACTCCCGCATCTTGCCCTGCAGATTGGCGACAGCCTCGGCGTCGCCCTTGAACGGCGCCATCTCCATTTCCATCAGCCGCGCCGCGTCGGTCTCCAGCTGGCCGGCAATAGCCTCCAGGCGATCGAGCCCCTGCAACAGGGCCTTTTCGTCGTCTTGCGCGGATCGCTGCCGCGACTGTGTCTGCTGCACCAGGAGCGGGCCGATCTGCGAGAGGGCAATGTACACGGTAATCGTGAGCTTGCGCATGAGCTGTATGACCTGGAACGGGAGGTACGGCGCGTGAAACGTCACACGCGTGATGACGGCGTTGAGGAAGTCGACGATGGGGGGGAACGTCGGCCGCGTGACGGCGTGCACCTCGAAGACGCAGAGGGTGATGAGGATCAGCCAGCGGTAAAACTTGCCAAACTCCATGTAGCCGAACAGCCCCAGGACGTAGATGGTCGCCGCCGCGACGCCATAGTGCGGTAGGATGCCCGATAGCACGCCCCTGCTGACAAAGTCCTTGACCGTGACGCACCTCTGCCAGTCGACCACGTCCGGGCCGAAGCGCTCGTATGCGAAGCGGCGGGCGGCGTCGAGCAGGGTGTCGCTGGCGAGCTTGAGGTGGATGAAGTAGCTGGCGGCGTCCTCGTGGGCGTCGGAGCCGGCCTTGTCCGGGTGGTGCAGGGCGGCGAGGCGGCGGAAGCGCGACTTGATGTCGCGGTCGGCGGCGTCGAAGGGCACGCCGAGGTCCTGGTAGAAGGAGGGGGCGGCGCGCAGGTCGTGGTCGGCCTCGTAGACGGTGTAGGCGAGGTACGCGGCGACGACGAGGATGTGGATGACGCGGCGATGGGAGGCGTGTCGCGGGGAGCCGGGCGTGGGCTTGGGGTCGCCGGCGCGGATGGTGAAGCCGTAGTAGATGGTCTGGATCCACGAGGTTGCGAGCTGCGAGGCACGTCAGCAAAGGTACCGTGTGTTTGAGGGCGAGGGACGACGGGGGACGCACGCCAGGGAGAAAGGACCAGCCTATGATGGAGAGGAGGTGCGACATGGTAGGCGGCGGAACATGGCCAGATTCTAGAAGAATATCGAGAGATGATGGAGGTGACGTTGGTTGCAGGGCAGAGGACAATTGTCGTTGGTGCGATAAGATAAGAGCTCCACTGTGTGCCTGAACAAAGCCCCTGACGGCCAGGGCACTGGCAAACTGGCCAACTTGAAGCGTGCTCCTTTATGGCTTTGCAAGCCTAACCTGTGAGGCCGCATGTGCGTAGGGTACTCCATAGTACGCATGCATGCAAGTCAATTTCAAAGTAGCAGAGAATTACGGAGATCGATCACGAAAATGGGCTGGTGGGAGCACCTCCACACCAAGGCAAGGCATCTGTCCCCAAAGGGTAGGGGGAGCAGTAAGTCCACCAACGGCTGTCGCCCCGAGATAAGCAGGCCGGGGGTTAAAGCTGCGCAGATCTGCCGCGAAGCAGCCACCGCAGGCGAATCTGACGCAGCGTCTGGCCGCCGATGCTATCTTGCCTCTCGCTGCGATGGATGGACGGGGCTGGTGAGCGCGGAGTGACGCCGCCAAGAAAACGCCATCGGCTTCAATGTCTGGCTTCAGCTTTGCCAAGAAGACGAGGCGTCCGCCGGGGCGCGTTCGCGGAGGATACTGACTCTGCACGACTGCGAGCTGAATAGCCGCTGTATTCTTGAAGTCATTGTCGAGAGTGCCATCCACCCCGCGATGCCGATTGGCGTTGGATCGTCCCCCATCTCATCTCGCAGCAAACCAATCACGGCATCGACAGCCGTCACTGGCACCGGAGGCTGAGGGCCAGAAGCGTCGGACGACCCCTGCCCCGAGACCAAACACGGCACGGACGCTGGCCTGCAGTTGCATATAAAGCAGCCGTCGACGGCCTCGCCGCACAGCGAGCGCCCCCGACCCGGCAGCCATCGGCCTCGCAGCGTGCGCTCCCGAGATGCAGCAGTCTCTGCTGCTCCCCCTCGCGGCCGCGACGGCCCTCGCGGCGTGCAACGGGCGCTCCGAGCTCTGCGGGCGCCGGTACTCGGACGTGACGTTCGTCGGCACGCACAACAGCGTCTTTGTCGGCGAGACGTTTGCCCACAACCAGCTCGTGTCGGTGACGGAGCAGCTCGACCGCGGCGTGCGCTTCCTGCAGGCCCAGACGCACGACAAGTCGGGCGAGATCGAGATGTGCCACACGAGCTGCTGGGAGCTCGACGTCGGCCCGCTGACCGCGTACCTGCAAGAGGTTGCCGACTGGATGGGCGGCAACGCGGACGAGGTGGTGACGCTGCTGCTGACCAACATGGACGGCATCGCGGTGGACAAGTTCGACGCGGCGTTTGCCGGCTCGGGGCTGAAGGAGTACGTCTTCCGTCCCCGGGGCGTCGTGGCCAAGGACCAGTGGCCGACGCTGCAGGGGCTCATCGCCGCCGGGACGCGGCTGGTCGTCTTCATGGGTGAGTCCAACCTGGCGAGGGAGATTGCCGCAAGGGGCGAGTTCTGAGGCGCCGCAGACTACCACGCGGATCAGACCAAGGTCGACTACATCATCCGCGAGTTCGACTACTACTGGGAGACGCCCTACGGCATCACGGACAAGAACTTCCCCACGTGCCGCGTCGACCGGCCGTCGGGCGGCGACCCCTCGAGGCTCATGGGCATCATGAACCACATGCTCAACTACAGGATCGGCGACGTCGTGTTTCCCGACCTGCTGGACGCGGGCAACACCAACTCGCTGGCGTCGATCCAGAAGCAGGTCGACCTGTGCGAGAGCCAGGGCAGGGGGAAGCCGAACGTTGTCCTGGTGAGTCGAGATCCTCGGGGCCGTCTACGAGAGCGAGGCTAACGCTGGGTGCAGCTGGACTGGGTCAACATCGGCGACGCGCAAAAGGCGCAGCTGGTTCTCAACGGGCTGTCGTGATGCGGAGGAGCCATGACTAATGCGTGTTGATGAGTCTACGAGTGTGCGGGAGTTGTTCAATATTATGATGTGCGTATCATGCTGAGCGCTCAAGGAGACGGAGAAGAGCTGCGTTGCCACCACAATGCATATGCTCCTCCGATGAACAATATTCGTAGCATCTAAAGCCAGCTGAAACGCATGTATATAGACTCACGTCAAGGCTGCGCGCACACCTGCAGCGCTATCCCGCTCTAGTGCATGAAGGGTCCAAGTCGACGAGCGAATCAGCGCCGTCGCATTACACTGGAACACGCCAACTGTTGCACTGCTGCCCGCGATGTGTCCCCAGAGCCCCCAGGAGTTCCCCCGGTGCAAGAATGCTGTCCCGCCGGGCAGAGAACAGTTGGCAAATGCCATCAAGTATGTGACGCGTACACTCGCTCCATGCGCGCGCCGCTTCGGACTCGCGTGCGTCATTCATTGCCAGCAAAGGGAGGGGCGGCATGCCAGATCTTGGCTTTCAACTCAATTCCTGCTTCGGCACTTTAGAGGGGCGCCAGCGAAATTAGGACCTGACGCGCCGCCAGGGGTCGAGTCTGGGGGGCTGAGCCGACCTCGTAAAGATCGGCTACCTCCCGCGCGCACGTCGCACTCTCCCGCTTGCACCACAGCGTCGGGTCGTTTCTGCCTCTGCACCTCCTGCGCCTCGAGCTCGACGGGATGCTGCTCAAGACGTTCTGGCGCGCGGCCCTGGCTGCCACAGGTGAGCGGCCCCCTGATGGATGGATGGACGAGCGATGCGCTCGTCGGGGCCAACAGTGCTAACCGCCATGTCGACAGCCCTCGCGCCCCGTGCCATCCTCGCCGCCGACAAGGACAACCCCCCCGGCCAGTCGACGTTTGTCTCCCCCGGCGGCGACGTCGGCTTCGCCTTCACCGTGCCCGACAATGGCAACTCGGACATCTTCTTCAGCCTGCGCGTGCCCGTCGCCAACTCGTGGGGCGCCGTCGGCCTCGGCAGCGACGACATGAAGGGCGCCCTCTTCCTCATCGTCTACCGCAACGAAAGGGGCGACAACGTCACCTTCTCCCCGCGCGTCGCCTACGGGAACTACGAGCCCCAGCTCTACCCGGACGCCAAGATCCAGGTGCTCAACGGCACCGGCGTCGTCGACGGCCACATGGTCTTCAACGCAAAGTGCAGCGAGCACTGCCGCAGCTGGCCCGCCGGCGACTCCAACAGCGGCTACATCGACGTCACCTCGCCCAACCAAAAGGCCGTCTACGCCGTCGGCCCCAGGGAGGGCTTCGGCAGCAACAGCCCCGGCGCCGGCATCAAGATGCACCGCGAGTACGGCACCTTCACCATCGACATGAAGCGCACCCAGGGCAGCGCCGACGCCCCCGTCCTGACCAAGGACTCGGTCAGCGAGGGCACCTCGCTGGACTACCGCAAGACGGGCCGCTCCGACGTCAAGTCCGCGCTGCACGCCACCTTGATGGTCTTCTGCATCGTCGCCATGTTCCCCTTTGGCGTCGTGCTGCTGCGCCTCGGCCGCTGGGCGCGCTGGCACGGCCTGAACCAGACGGTGGCCATGGTCGGCGTCCTGGCCGGCCTGGGCCTGGGCGTCGCCGCCAGCTTCAACTACCAGAGGGTGGGTTCCCTGCACGCGAGAAACCGTTTCCGCCGCTGACACGCTCCAGTCTCGCGGCTTCCGCTCCTACCACCAGATCTTCGGCTTCATCATCGTCGGCTTCATCCTGGTCCAGTTCTCGCTCGGCTTCCTCCACCACACGCAGTACCGCAAGACGCAGGCGCCGACCAAGTATGGCAGGATTCATCTTTGGTTGGGCCGCCTCATCATCTTCCTCGGCGTGCTGAACGCGTTTTTGTACGACCCCCATCCCCGCGTTGTTTGTTGGGTCTGTGCGCTGACGAGATCGCAGCGGCTTCACGTTTGCCCTCAACCGCAAGTACGGCATGGTGCTCGCCGGCCTCATCATCTTTGGCGCCGTGGCCTCTCTGTTCGTTGTCATCTGGCAGCAGCGGGTCGCCAAGAAGAAGCGCTTCCAGCCCGTGGGTGGTCCGCTCAACGGCGCCAACACGGGATATCAACCGCAGCCGTGGCGAGAGGACCACACCCAGGCCTCGGGGTCCGGCTACCCGTCCGATCCGCCGCCGGGCTACGAGCCCCCGTCGCATCAGATCGGTCTGCAGCCCGTCTCGCCGCTGTCATCCACGCCGTGGAAGAGCTCGGGCGCAAAAGACTACGAGGACGAACCCGCCCTGGGGGGTGCGCAGCGGCCGAGGGAATTCGCATAACCAGCGGTATGTATTGCAGAGCAAGCACGGCGTAAATTACGGCAACGGGGCGGCAGGTAGGCCGCATGTTCGAATCGGGACCGCGACATGTATCATGGATGTACTATATTGTCCGGGAGGTCATTTCGGCGTTGAATGTCAGTAGTATGTACGGCACCGCAGCCAGATCTGGGACGGAGTTTTTTGTTCGAGAATTGACCCTTCATGCACCATCTGCCTCGGGCATCCCCTTAGCCAAGACGGAGGACCCGTCACTTGCACAGGGAAGTACAAGGAAGCGTCTGTTTATCGTCAGGAACAGAATGTGCCGATGACTGCCAGTTAGTACAGAACCATGACTGACATTCCAACCTGTCCAGTGGAAGGCCTCCACCGACTCTATCGCTTTTGGAACCGCACCACAATCCATTGCCACTGTCTAGGGTCCTTGGCTCCCTGGCTGCAGGACTGGTACCAATGACTATCATCACGGTTAGCACCGTGCCTTGCTGACTTACATCATCACACAACGAAAGCATACCTAGGCGAGAAGTTGGCGGGCGTCAAGCGCAAGATACAGGGCGTCTTGGAGGTGCGCCCCTTGATCAAACTGGAAGGAGTGGGACGGAATTATGTCCGGGAATCGCCCCTCTTGCTACCCGCCTACCTCTGCAGGTTCTTCCTTGTCGCCGTCGAGCCAGATCTCGTGTCCGCTTCCCTCTCTGACCAGCAGGCTGGCCAGGCACGCGCAGACGGCGATGCCGCCGAGCGCCCACCACACGACGCCGACGACGCCCCTGCTGAGCCCAACGCCGTACACGAGGCCCCCGACGGCGGGCCCGACGGTGCGCGCGGCGCTGCCGACGCTCTGGCCAAGGCCGTGGACGGTGCCGAGGACGCTCGGGTGCGGGGAGCAGTTGTTGACGAGGATGGCCTGGCTGGGGAGCGCAAAGGTGCGGCCGGCGACCTGGAGCAGCAGCACGCCGACGAGGGCGAGCCAGACGAGGGCGCCGGCCTTTGCGGCGGGCGGCGGCGCGGTGCTGGGCACGACGGCCAGGTACGGCACGAGCAGGTAGGTGACGGGGAAGAGGAGCAGCGCGAGGCGCCAGGAGCGGATGGTGCCGAGGCGGGCGGACACGCGCGGGTACAGGAGGAGCTGCATGGCGATGCCGATGGCGCCGAGCACGGCCATGGCGAGGCCGACGGCGCGCGGCTGCAGGCCGAGGCCGCCGGTGAAGCGGAAGGGCAGGCGGACGGGGTGCTCGGAGGTGCGCGGGTCCCAGACGGGGGTCGAGAGGAAGACGAACCACAGCGAGCTGAAGGTGCCGACGTGGAAGGTGAGGAAGAACTGGGCGAAGAGCGTGAGGGCGACGTTGCGCGTGAAGACGCGCCGGAAGGCGAGCCGCTGCGTGTACCGCTTGACGGGCGGCCTCGGCGCCGGCGGCCCCGCCCCGTCGGCCGAGAGCTCGACATCGGCCGCCGGGAGGGCCTCGTACCCGCCGGCCCGGGTGAGGCGCCGCCGCA
>JALHBX010000939.1:0-37465 GCA_024340025.1 Tolypocladium tundrense | reverse complement strand
GGGGGGGGCGGGGCGGTGCATCTTGCCTCCTGCATGGAACTCGCATATACCTTGTACTCGCAGGTACGCGCGAAACAGAGCGAGGCTGCAGAAGAACCCTGAGAGATCAACGTGCTGACGCCAGGGGGGGGATTGAGAGAAAAGCAATTGGATATCGTTGCGAGACATTTCTGCAAGTGCAAAATGTTGCCTGGAGTGACTCCCAGGGGACGCAGCGCGCATCGGAGGCCGCATCTCAGCCTCACGAGGCCAACCGGCTGGCCCCCAACGCCATCTGCCTCGGAGGGCGGTGACGTCGCAAGGCCGTTATCGACAGCCCACCCTCCTTCGGCACGGCTTGGAGCACCCGGTTCCCGTAGTGAAACAGAAGCAAATAATCAATGCGGAACCCGTTCCGGGTGTGGCCTATCGGTTTTGGCCGAGGAGGGCTCCATGTTGTCCGAGAACCAGCTCGCTAGGATGTGCCAAGGGCCCAATGGATATCCAGTGGGCGCCCGCGTTCCGATGGCGTGGCCATGTCAGTCCTTGCGCCGGGCCTCTTTTCTCTTTGCTTGACACGATGTCTTGCAGTTGGGGCAGGCGTATCCGTTGCGGTCGATGTAGATCCTCTTGAGGCACTTGGAGCACCTCCACCAGTTTGACGACACCTGGCGGTCGCCTAGCCATTCCTCGTTGATGGTGCCGCCTCGCTTCTCGATGTCCTCTTTGTGAAACTCCCGTAGGTGATCGCGGAAGTGGTCCAGCCTGTGGAACGGGTCCGAGCGGCGCGCACACCGAGGATAGTCGCAGTTGAAGGACTCCTTCTGCGATTCCGGGGCGTGACGGTGCTTGTAATGTCGATCGAGGTCCGCCCGCCGTTTGAAGGGCTTTGCGGTGCAGCCGGGGTGAAGGCAGCAGACGGGATAGTCACGGCCAGACTGAGAACTGAACAACACAACATGTCAGCAGAGCACACAGCGGCAGGTACAGTGGGCCGGCTTACGACTTGCTGCGTCGCTCATCCGACGATCCTCGCGGCTGTGACATGTCCTGCTCGGCGTCCAGGTCCGGGCTCCCGTAGTAGACGGTGGTTGAGCCCGGGCTCATCTGTGCATGTTGTGCGTGGGGAGAAGCACCAGAGGACAATGGCTCGTGAAAGGTGTAGTATTCATGCCCAGGCATAGGCGAGGCGACAGTAGAGGACCCCTGGGTGCTCCCCTCGGAGCTTCCATACCGTGACAGAGGCTCTGACTGGTAGACTTGTGGCAACGAGGATGATCCATCGCCGCATATGCCAAAAGGAGATGTCATGTTGTTGTCGTAGTAGTAGGGGGTGTAGGCGAATTCCATTCTCTGCATTCAATGCCCAACCGTCGTCCCGCGACACGCCGTTGCAAGTTCGTCAGGTGGCCGAGCTGAATAACCGTGCTGTGTCCCGGGTACGAAGAGATGTATGCGTTTCCACCAGCACAAAGTACGAGGTGGCGAGGTGTTCGTCGCAGTCCTGGTATAAATGGAGCACAAGTACAGGTTGAGACGGGCTGGGCAAGAAGGGATGCAAGGCAGAGAGCAAGATGGTAGGTGTCAATGATCAGTCTGTAGTGGTCGGGCGAGGTGTTTCTTTGCCCTCCCAGCGGGTACATATGCCAATAAATATCGTAGCGAGGGCTCGTGACAGGACACAGGGTAGTCGTGGTAATCAAGGCTAACACCGCCTTTCACAAGTGAGGCGAGGGAGAGGGATATAACTGTACTTTTGACGTAGTATCCCCACGTGTGTGAGCGACCAGGAAAGTCCAGTTTAAGTATGGCTCACAGTGACCGGGCCGAGGGCAAAGGGCAGGCTTCTAGAATGTCTTTAGCTTGGCGGGCGGAGGCGGGTCCCCGGACGACATGCAGCAGCGGCGCACGCCGTATTGACCAACAATGCGGGCTCGTGTGAGTGGATGTGGAGTCCAGTACGGAGTACGAAGTACGGAGCACGGTGGCAGGAAAGACGATCGCCCAAGGTCATCTGCAGTGCCAGAGCCCAACATAGCCCATGAGTCAAAAGAGCTTAACTGCGCATGGCCGATCCTACCGTACCGAGAGACACGGACACGGGATGGCGAGCGCACGGCGATGACGGATTCTAGGCTGCCACCAAGCGAACAGTGTGCACTTGCAAGGGTAGCCATGGTGGCTGCCAAGCCAGTCGTCGGTGCTGGATGGGATGGGGGATGGGGAGAGGGGAGAGATTTGGTGGACCAAGAGTGAGGCTAAGCGTCTGCAGCCACGAAGCGGACCAAAAGTCGCATCATGGGTCGCAACCTCGATGAGATTAGGAGATAAGAGGAGCTGGGGATGCGGCTCAGGGTCCGAGAATCGCTGGCCTCATCGTCTAATCGGGGCTGACGAGCGGAAGCCTCAGGTTGAGGGTGACGAAACGAGCAGGGGTGGTCCGACGAGAGGGAGGGCACAACCACGCAGCTGTGGGCAGATCAGGCTCTGCGGCTGCAATTGGCTCGCCGGCCGTGGCATCCAGACATTGGAGGGCTCGCTGCAGCGTCCAGGGCATCGGTATGCGTCTGGGAACTGCCGGAGCGGCCTGGGGATATGGGGGCGGTCTGGCCATGGCTGGGACACGAGCCGCTGTCTCTCACGCTTGCCAGAGAGACCAGACGACTCGGTTCGCCGTTGTGTTTTGCGGTTTCGTCGGTGAATTGCACGACTCCTCCAGCTGGAGGCGGAGCCTATCTCCGCGGCCCCACCTTCACCGATATACTTTGTACCACCGTTGCCGACGGCGGCGGGTGACGGCGGCTGCAGCCGAAACGGGCCCGGTGCTGGGAAGGGAAGCGATGTCGCGATACGGCGTGGCTCTGGAGAAACGATCGCCTGGGAGCAGCGGCCAGACCAAGAAGAGGCTCTGCTGCCGTCATAGGGGCCCTGCGCCATCATTTGTGGATCGATTGATGCAGGTGATGCCGCAGAGAGAACTGAGCTGCCTAGCAACCTGGGAGCATTGGGCTGGGGATGTGATCCTGCACAGCCACGGTCGGACGCTACGCCCATTGGCGCTGCGCGAAGCATTAAGCTCTCTCGCCAATTCAGCTCGATCCAGCAAGAGCGTGCCAGCGGCAATGCCATCGGTCGACACCGTCAGCCGCGGCGCGTTCGGTGCCGTTGTGAGATAGGCGAAAGGGCGGGTGCTCCAGTGAGCCTCACAGGGAGCCTGACGCAAGGTGTCGGGCCTGAGGAGACCTAGGTATACCCACCACCCGCTTGCCGACCCTCTGGGCCGTCCAAAAGGGTTCAATCGTCTGCAGAGCCAATCGCATGGGGGACATGATGGCGGTCGAGAGATCCGTCCGTTCCGGGTTGGAGGATGAGGGCGGAACGTGATGAAGGCAAGGAAACAGTGAGGCGACCGGCGAAGATTCCCGGCGAGGGCAGTGACGGCGACGGAGTGGTCCGTCCCACATGACCCCCTCAACCGAACGATGGCTGTGCAATTGGAAATCGAGGAATACTGCAGTTTGTCGTCATGAAGTGGACGTGGAGGTTTGAACTTGGAAGCATCAAAGCCTGAAACGAGAACTCGGTGAGCAGGTGACTTGGAACGTGATGCCTGAGGTGGCCGTACCCTAAACCGCCAGGCCCCAATCTCCAACCTCATCCCGCGCTAATCGAGGCATTGCCGCTCCTCAGTACGAATGCCTATGTAGACCGAATCTGCAACTGAATCTGCCCCCACACCCCTCTCAAGCGGTCACCCAGCTGATTCTGCGGGCGGCACAGGCAAGTACTCGTTGGATGCGCCCTTCTCTATTTTATTAGGCTTTGGGGCCCCAAGGCCCCGGTTCTTGTGGCGACCGCCGCCAGGTGCCATGGTGTTTTGCTAGACAAATGACACCATCAGCCATTGAGTGCGTCGTATAATGCTGGGATATAGAAGACTTACGCTAACAACTACGGTTTATTTACGTAGTTAAAATTATAAGTGTTTCCCGTAGCTATATAATGATAATGTATATAGGCATATCGGCGTCCGGGATATAGCTTACGGCGAGAGAAACAGTCTTTGGCCATGTGGCCCCACTTCTTGCAGTGGCCGCATTGGGGCCGCTTCCCCTTCCTGCCCTTCTTCTTCTTCTTCTTCTTGTCCTTCTTGCCGTCATCAGCGGCAGCGGCGGCGGGGGCCGGGTCGGGGCTGGTGGCGGGGACAGCCGGGGAGGCGAGGCCAGCCTCGGCAGCGACAGCGGCCGCAGCGGCATCTGTGGTATTCTGGGTCTCTTGGTAAGCATATAGCATGAGGCATGACACGAGCAAGCAAGGAGAGTGTGCCATTTTGGCGACGGTGGTGGCGGTTTGTTTGGAGCTGAACTATCCATAAAAAAGCCGTGTCAGAACCTCTGGAGCAACAAGAGGAGGGCGCAGCCAAGACGAGACCAAAGATGAAACATAATAAGACAGAGAGCGAGACGACTCTGGGTAAAAGAGGGGGCAAGATAAAGTAGTGCAGTTAAGAAGGTGAACTTGGGGTCAAAGTGACGAGAACGTAGCGTGAAGCTCGACTGGAGCTCGATTGGAAGCAAGCATGGCAGTCCGGCTCAACACCCTCTGCGGCCGAGGAGAAGCGAGGAGAAGCAAGAGCCACCGCCTACCCCGCGGGGAAGTGTAGCTTAAGAGGAGGCCCAGGTGTAATGGAGATCTGGCTCCTAGAGGAAGCGACAACGGGGTCTTGAGTGCAACGGAGAAAGTGACAGCGAAAGCGATAAAGAAAGCAACGGCAATGAAACAAGGCGACACATACATGAGATGATGAAGGCTGGAGAAAAGAAGAGAGAAGAGAAGCCGGCGGGCAAGGCTTTTCACCGCCAGGCAGACGGACGGGCCGTCGAGGAAGCAGCGTTCCTTCCTTCCACGTGCCGGTCGTCAACGCAGGTGCGCTGGAGGAAGGAGTGGGCATGCGCCGCCTGCCCCGACGATCGAAACGGGATGTTCAGAGAGAGGATGGGGAAATCCATTAAGAAAATGCATGGGCAAAGGAAAAGCTAAGACGAATAAGATGCACTGGGGGAGTGCGCAAACAGCATGTATGATGCAGAACATCCGGCCGTCAGAACCAGGCAGTTGTCCTGCGAGATCTTCGTTCCCTGCCGTCGAGAAGCAGCGTCGCGGCCATCCGCTCCCGGCACGATTGCCTGAACTCCGTGGTTCGAGGGACGCGTCTGCAATCTACACCGCACAATGACCGGTGGCCCGTGGACGGCCAGGTACCTCTCCGCAGCGTGAGATCAGTGGTCGGTGAGCAAGGTTCGACGTGGAAGTTCTCTATGTCTCGTAGCGTCGCTTCAATATAAATGTACCAAACTTACCTCTTGACCGGATGCCGCCTGTGTGCAGCCAAGTTCGTTTGAAGATAGGTCCAACTCTCAGCGCCAGCGCGCATCGGCTTGCTCCAGCCTCTCCAGCTCCAGTGGGCAGCCTCCAACCTGCGTCGAGACATCAGCCTCGCTGCTTGCTATCTGTGAGGCTTTGATAGACGGCTGCTCGTGGTGTCGCGCAACACGTAGCGCCTTGGTTCTTGATCTCTTTGGACGCCCTAGCCATCGGCGATCCCATCTACGTCGAAGACGGCCAACTGGCGTCTCGACAAATCGTCCTTTTCTTTAAAGAAGCTTTAAAATCTTGGGGCCACTCTATGGCAATATGGGAGGCACCCGCGAAGGCCGGTGTTCGGTATGTCGACATGTCGACTCCAATCTCAGTTTCCGAGCCCTCCCCCAGACGCCGACTGGCGAACTTGCCCTGACGCGGTACCTGTATCCCAATGCATATGGCGGCATGGCCTTGCCTTTGAGAATAACGATTCCTGGCTGGCCATTGGGTGACGATCTACGTAGGAGGGTGTTCAAAGTCGGGATTGACGGTAGGGCCGTAGCAGTAGGTGGTTGCGGCCCTTGGTCTGAATGGCTAGAGTCCAGATTGGTGCTATAGCTAACGCCATTTCTCGTTGAAGTTGTGCATACTCTGCCGTCAGACCCTTTCGTCTAGTTGTCATTTCATGGTTGCTGAGCGCTAGGTTGGCGGTGCTCGTGGTATCGTATACTTCAGGCTTTGACCTGGAATGGTCAAACACATCGTCATCCGCCTTGGGCTTACTCACTCACTGGATATTTTATCTGCTTTTGCCATACTCTACTGGGAATGACTCTTTAATGTCCACGATGACTAGCTCCAGCGCCTGTCGGCTGACGGGGCTGCATGTAGTAGCCCTGGCATCGATCAAACATACCCAAAGGATTTCTGAACATCGGTACCTCGATTGACGAGGTTGTTGCCAGCCGATGCTACGGAACTCGTACGAAGTACTCAGTTGGCAGTCCACCCGGCTCACCCATGCCTCGGGGCCGACGCCAGCCTACGCCGAGCTCTCCGCAAAAAGCGGGCTCGTGCCGAAGCAGAGTCATCCAGACAACCACTCGAAAATAGCACACACCAAGTAAGAATGAAGAAATTCGAAATATTTGAGTGGCTATTACGTCTCAGTATCCTCTAATAGTCTAACCGTCTAGTCGTGGCCCGCTCTATGCCGTGTCTGGATGTCTCGTCCTGCAGACACGCCCTGGTCCGAGACCGGGTATATCAAGAAACCCTCTTACAGGTAACGCACCAAAGAACCTATGCTTTTGCCCAAAAACGCCTCGCCGCTTGTAAATGCTTCAAACCGCTGCCTCGCAGACGCCGAACAGAGAAATCAGTAACCAAATCCGCGCCAGAAGACCCGCGGAGAGTGCGTGCCGCAAGCCCAGATGCATGAGTCGAAGGATGTGTCTACATCATCTGTCCCATCTGCTGGCGCTCCTTTTCCTCCGCAAAGACCTTGCGGCTCATCTCCAGGACGCGCTCGAAGCCCTCGCGGCCCTTGACCGCGTTCTCCTTGAAGCGGTTGACTAGCGTGTCCTCGATGCTGTTCTTGATGCGCTGCCAGCCGCCGCACAGGGCGGTGACGCGTGCGCTCTGCAGGAACTGGGTCTGGTGGTTGGCGAGGGGCCGGTAGACGACCTCCTCCTGGACGTTGACGAGGTTGCTCCACGTCAGGTTCTGGCTGACCATGGTGACCGTCTTGCAGCTGGGGTCGACGTAGCTGGCCTCGTAAACGTGGCTGACGTCCATGGTGTTGCCCATGAGGGTCTTGAGCCAGTCGGGCGCCGACTGCTTGCAGGTGATGAGGCGCTCCGTCCGCAGGATGCCGGTGGCGGGGTCGACGGTGCGCGACAGCGTGTCGACGGCGATGACGTGCTCAGACTTGTTGTTCCAGGGGCCATACTTGCGCCAGTTGGCCGTGGAGACCTCCTCCCACGAGTAGTTGTAGGTGACGGAGTTGGAGAAGACCTTCATGGCGGGCGGCGAGGGGTGAGTTGGGTGGTGGTGGAGGTGCGCGGCCGAGTAAGCCGTCTGACTGTCCGCGACGCGTGCTCGGGATAGCAGTGTCGGGTATTGTATCGCGACGCCGTCTTGGACGTGGTCGTGTATTGTGGCAAAGGACGGCTCGCTTCGAAACAGGCGCTGCAAAGAACGTAACGGCGGCGAGAGGCGGGAGGTGGATGTGGATGTGGAGGTTGGAGAGCGGTTGATGAAAGAAGGGCCTGAGGTTTTTTTCAAGGGGGCCGAAGGGTGCATGTGAGAGGCCCGGCCTGGTTCGGGGAAGCTGTGATTTTTTCTCGGAGTGGCGAGGCTGCTGACCATGCCGTAATGGGCAGGCGCTATACCTGATACGGCTACCTCGGCCTCGTCGCGCGAGAAAGCACCGGGATCTGGGAGAACTTTTCTGCGCCCCTGATTGGCTCGGCCCACGGGAGCTTCCTGCCACATCTACGGCTTCTCCGCGAACGGCCCCGGAGTGGCGCCCCGTAGCGGCGCAAGCGGACGTGCAATTGTCAAGTTGTACTGTACATGTCGGTCTGGCCTCGGGCATCGACTTTCTTGGTTCCATGCAGATCTGAGGGGTCCAGCAATCGAGCTTAGATTGGCCAATTGCGATTGTTTCGAGGGTAAACATCCTGGAGGAACCTCTGATTCGATGCAGTCACTCACAGCCCACGTCACTCGCCACGGTCAACGTCGTCATAGACGACGTTCATTCATCATTTTCTGCGGTCAAGCTAT
The DNA here is from genome assembly GCA_024340025.1 of Tolypocladium tundrense. Lineage (NCBI taxonomy): Eukaryota > Fungi > Ascomycota > Sordariomycetes > Hypocreales > Ophiocordycipitaceae > Tolypocladium > Tolypocladium tundrense. The sequence continues at coordinate 29,332 of JALHBX010000939.1, read as the reverse complement.
ATAAAGCCCCGCTCTAGTAGTCGTCACCACGGCTGATGACCTCCTTCACGGTCGGTCGGATCAGAATGGTCTGCAGAGTCAGCATCGGGTTTCGCGGCTGTGCGGGCACTTGGGGAACTTACGTGCTCAAACTGGGCCGTGTACGAGCCCTTCTTGTCACACAAGGGCGGGTACGCCTCGATGATGCCGCTGTTGACCAGGCTGTTGAGCTGCTTGTAGTCAGCATACATGCGTCCGAACCGGCGGGCCGCGCACTCACCCCCAGCAGGTACTTTTCCTGCCCGATGCGGTCCAGGTATCGTCGGCAGAAGGGCAGGGTGCCAAAGTTCTTGTTGATGACGCTGAGCAGCGACTTGGCCGAGCTCAGGCGCAGGTCCACATGCTGCACGTCCGTGTTCTTGGCGTAGTGCGACACCTCCATGTCGTCCCTCACGTAGCCGTTGCCCGTGCTGCCAAACGTCTCGATGGCGAAGACGTCGCCCTCCTCCATCTTGGTCTGGTCGTTGCTCTTGACGATGGGCACCGCCTTGGTGCCGTGGATGCTGTAGGGCAGGATCGTGTGGCCCGTGAGGTTGCGGATGCTCTTGACGGGGTATGTGACGCCGTCAATCTCCACCTCGAAGCTCTCCATCGTCTCCTGGATGACGCCGCCGATCTCGCCCACGCGCGCGTCGATGCCGGCCTCGCGGATGCCGGCGTTGGTGGCTTCCTTGACGGCCTGCAGCAGGTTGTCGTACTTGGGCTCAAAGGCCATGGTGAAGGCCGAGTCGACGATGCGCCCGTTGACGTGCACGCCAAAGTCGACCTTCATGACATCCTCTTGCTGCAGCACCATCTTGTTGCCGGCGTTGGGGGTGTAGTGCGCGGCGCAGTGGTTCAAGCTCAGGCCGCAGGGGAAGCCCATGCCGGCCTTCATGGCGTCGCCCTCGGCGAGCCCGTCGTGGCCGGTGAGCGCCCGCACGCCGTCCTCGATGGTTTCGGCGATCTCGGTCAGCGTCTGTCCGGGCTTGACCGCCTTCTGCGCGTACTGCCGGACCTGCCGGTGGATCTCGGCCGCCTCGCGGTAGTCGGTGAGGAAGTCGCTGTTCATGTTGTCCAGGTGGCGCTTCTCCTCGTTGGTCGTGCGGTATCGGTTCTCGTCCACGTACTCGACCTCCTCGCCCTTGGGGTAGCTTCCGCCGGGGAACAGCTGGCTGAGCTTGACGCGGGGGGGCTCCGACTGGGCCGTGGGCGTCTTCTTCTTCTTCTTGGGCTTTCTCTTCTTCTTCTTCTTGGCCGCGCCGGTCGTGCCGTCGGCGGCGGCGTTGTCATCGGCATCGTCGTCAGAGTCTTCGCCGTGGCCGTCGTCGGCGGCGGCGGGCTGTGCGCCCTTGCCGTTGGCCTGGGCGCCTTCGGCCACTGCAGGCATTGCGCGGTCAGCGACGCCATCTGCGGCGAGGGTTGTGCGTTCGAGAGATTCAGTCCGTACCTTTGAGCTCTTTGAGAGCTTCCGTGGGAACTTGAGCTGCCATCTTGGCCACTTATGGAATGGAGGAGTGTCGTCGGACAAAAATCGCCTGACCGACGGTGGCAGAAAACGTTGCCCCGCAGGCTCCAGACAAAAAAAGGCCCCGCAGTCGGGGCCGTCTGCAGCCGCGATGAACCAATTGCCCGTGATTCTTTACGTCTGCCCAGGCCAGGCTTCCAGGTGTAGTGTGTACGAGTAGTTACTTCTTACGAGGTAGGCCTACTGTACGTGCTTGCGCAAATGGTCGTGTGCCCTGCGCCGCCCACCTGCATGCCTTGACAAATCTCATCCTTGACCTCGAGCTCTCGACACGTACATTTGAATGCTCGACCTTGCGCTTTCGGCTCAGCAGAGCTCCGGCCAACGTGTCGCAAAGGTCGAGCCTGTCCCATCATACAATCGTCGTCATAGCTGTCGGCGACGACTGACATGCATGTGGTGGGGCAGCGGACGTGGGGTCGCTCCTCGACGTCGACATCGCGGGGCTTGAACCTCGAGCTCTGTGAAACTCTCGGCATTCATGACACTTTGCGGCACGCCAGGAATATCGCCGCAGGGCAATCATGGACGACCAGGTCCAGCGGCTAGTTGAAAAGGCGTGGGCCAAATACCAGGCCGCGCCGCCAGACCAGCGGTTGCGTAAGTCCAAGTCCGAGCTCGCCAGCCTCGGTGAGAGCTTGACAGACTGACTGCGGCAGTCTTTGGCATCGCGGGCATCCCCGGCTCAGGTACGCGGTGCTCTCCTCCCCGTCAACACCATCGCACACTGACGCCAACCAGGCAAGACGACACTCTCCCAAGTCGTTTCTCGGGGCCTCAACGCCCGCGCGGCGCAAGCCTCCCCCGGCGACCCTCCCCCGGCGACCTTCGTCCCCATGGATGGTTTCCACCTCACCCGCGCGGCCCTCTCTGCCATGCCCGATCCAGCCCGCGCGCACGCCCGCCGTGGCGCCGCCTTCACGTTCGACGCCCCCAAGTTCCTCGCCCTCGTGCGCGACCTGCGCGCTGCCCCCGGCACGCAGCCCATCCTCGCCCCCTCGTTTGACCACGCCGTCAAGGACCCCCGCGAGGGTGACATCGCCGTCCTACCGACACACCGCGTCGTCATCCTCGAGGGCAACTATCTCGCCCTCGACCGGGACGTGTGGCGGGACGCGGCCGCGCTGCTGGACGAGCTGTGGTTCGTCGAGGTGGATTTCGAGGTTGCGCGGCGGCGGCTGCGCGAGAGGCACGTCCGGGCCGGCATCGCTAAGGATCTCGAGGAGGGCGAGAGGAGGGCGACGGAGAATGACCTGGTCAACGGGGAGGAGATTGTGGCGCATCGGCTGAGGGTTGATGAGGTAGTGCAGAGCAGGGAGGACGGCAGCTGGGTGCACGAATGAGCATGGACACGGCCGAGGAGATAGACGGCGGGACACGGGTCCGAATAAGATGTCATTCTCGTTGATCAACAGGCAACGCTCAAAGCACAATGTACGCCTGCAATGTCATGCCTCCCAGTCCGCCCTCACGACGACGCCTTTGTATCCGCCTCGCTCAGCTGGCTCATCTGGTTTGCCAGGCTCAGTCCCGTGCCCTTGCGCATCTGCACCGCCTTGGACCACCGCTTCTTGTCCTTGATGGGTTCCCCCTGGCCGTCGAGCCCCAGAATCTCCATCATCTCGGGGATCTCGGCGTGGTCCCGCGTGGTCCTCATGCGGTGGCACCACGTCACCCGCTTCGCCTCGATGGGCCCGTAGTCCTCGCTTCCGCCACGGTCTTGGAGCGGGTGGTCGAGCGAGCCCGCTGTGTACTGCCCGTCGCGTGGCGTGGTGATGGGCGTCACGACGTCGAGGGGCTCAAAGAGAAACTCGCCGCCGACCTGCCGCTGGTCGCCCGACTTGAGTGCTAGCCCGCTGGGGGCGGACCGCAGCGCCTGGCCGATGCTGTCGATGATGCTCTTGGTCATGCTCTTCTTCATGTACGCCGGCTTGGACCCCATCGCCAGTGTCTTGACCATGCCGAGCTCCTGGAACAGCGACGCCCCCGGGTCCGTGTAGACGGGGAACGGGCACTTGGTCGTCTCCACGTACATGTCTATCAGGGCGGGGTCGCCGCACCCGATGACGACGACAAAGGTGCTGATGGGCAGCCGCAGCAGGGCGTCTGGCGTTATCGACTCGGACAGCGATCGCAGGTATTCCTGGCAGTTCTGCAGCACGCTGCGGTTAGCGGGTCGCTTCAGGAACGGGGGCTCGTCGACGTACACCGCAGAAAAAGTGTCGAACGAACAGGACCAGCACCCGCCGTGCGACGTTGTGGCCGCTGTAGAGGCTCTGGAAGGTGTGCGTCTTGCCATCGCGGTCGAGCACAATATAGTCTTCAATCTTCCTGAGCGTCTCGGGCGAGGGCAGCTCGTTGGTGGTGGCGAGCTCGCCGTCAAAGTCCTGGGGCCGGGTCTTGTCGATGTCGATGGCTTTCGGCGGCGTTCGCGAACCTTTACTGGACGCTGCCGGCTCGCCTGCGACCCCGGCTGCTTCTCCCTCGTGTTGTGCTTCCTGTGGCTTGCTTTCGATGCCGGTCGCTGTTGTGCCCGGTGACGTCCATGTCGGTGCGGGAGTCGCCGTGCCTGGCTCTTGTGGAGTAACGGTCGAGGCGACGGGCTCGGTACTGGGATACGCCATCACGGCCTGCTCCAGGTTTCTAGCTTGATGGGTTGCAGATTCGCAATAGAGGGTGATGCGACGCGGCTTTTGAAGAAAGGGCTATTTTAAGTACGTTGGACACAGCAGCTTGGATGGACTACGAGTAGCTGTGAGCTACTGTCGCCAGCGCCAAGGAATGTACCGGCTGCGCCACTGCCAGCACCCCGCGACTGGGCCCGCCCAGCGGTTGTTCTAGCCCGGTCCACAGTCCAGACGTCCCGATGCTCCAAGCCGGTCTCTAGCGCATTCTGATGGGCGATACGCCTGTATTGCTTCATATCGAGAGCTGCGTAAGAGTCAAGTCAGGTCCAAGTCTTCCTGGTTCCTTGTTCAGCCGCTCGCTGTGTTTTTGTGTAGTATTCTATACTCCGTATGTTTCACTATTAATTAATGCGAGTTGCACAATTGGTCGTGGGTTTCGATGCACTCACTTCACGTTAGCGTCATGCTGTGGGGCTAAAATTGATTGCCTCTCATCTTGCATCTCGACTTCATACCCATACGAACTACTTCATCTGACCATCCGTTCACCATGGACGACGACGACGGGATCCTCAACATCGAAATCTCAGACAACGAGGATGACCAGAAACGGGCCGATCGCACCGGCCAGACGGAGGCCGCCTTCCAAGCCGTGAAGCGAGACTATCACGCCAAGGTCGAAAATGGCGAGGCGAGTGAAGCCCATGCACCTCGAGGTTCAAACGAGTCACAACTCACACCGTGCAGATCTACAAGAGCATCAAGCTGCCCCTTGACCCGGGCGCCAACAAGCAGCGCCTACAGGAGGTCATCCACGCTGTTGAGGAACTCTACTTCTTTCGGCGATACCGGGAGGCGCTGGACTTTCTCGCCACGGTGCATGCTGACGGGAGTGCCAAGGCCTTCGACAACGATACGCGGAGGCTGCTGGACGTGTATGAGAAAAAATGTCGGCAGAAATTGAATTCATCTTGAGTTCTTTACCCTGACGAGCCCCTAGATGGCCACTACCCCCGAGCGCTACCACCTACGGGACCATGACCCCTTTTGTTCCGTACTGTACATGAATCTACAAAGTCGTTCGACTTCAAATCTCGTCTGCCGCACTGGACACATATCCCCTGCGCCATTAGCCTTGACCAGACGCATTCCGAGCTCTGTGTTGCGAACGACAGGCCCATCCGTTGCCAGAGTCTGCTGAAGCTCAAAAATACAACTCCCAAATCCCACAACGCCCTAGTCCACACCACAGGCCAATCAATGGGCCCAGCGAGAAGATCCGAGGCCCTTGAAAGCCGGCTTGGAGGCCGCGAGCTGGCCGGATTCAGAGGCTGTCGACGCAGTAGGCTGCTTCTGCTGGGGTCCTACTCCTAGAGACGCTGCGATTCTGTTAGCACTCCGTACATCTACTCACTTTTGACACCAACTTACCGAGTTTCATCGCTATTCTTTTTGCTCGAGTATCATCCTCTTGAGAAGTAGCGTTGAAGGATGCTGCCATGGGCAACTGAGTGGCCACGCTTGGAGCCGTCGAGGCGCCCTGAGACGCAATGGAGGGTGCTGCCAGGGGCTGCCGAGCGGCGATGCTGGGCCCCGGCGAGCCATTTGCGCTTGCCAAAGAAACATGAGAGGCCTGGACTGGTATCTTCTCACAATTGGAATCTTCCCCCACCCACTCTCGAATCTCGGATAGCTGAAAAGCTGGCGCTGTTGCCGGTGTCTTCTGTGCCTTCGACGCAGGCTTGGGGTACACGCCTGCTTTCTCGAGTCGCTTCGGCCGAGGTGACACCTTGTCTTCAAGGCTTTGAATCTGAGCCGGGGTATACTGGATTCGCGGTGATGCAGCTTTGCCACTCCCCAGCTCTTTGAGATCCGTAGAAGGGCGTGGTGGCTGACACTTAACCTGCAGGCCTCGACGGAGCTCGGCCTTGCGCTTGATCCGCGCAAGCAGTCGGAGGAGCTCCAGCAGCTCGGCCTTCATATCGTCCGACTCGGAGCCTAGGAAACCTCGATTGAGCCAAAAGTCAATGGCTGTCTCTTCAATGTCATCGATGGTAGCGTCGTCCATTCGTAGCCCGTGGCCAGTGATTTCCGGAATAATGCGCTGGATCAGACTGTGCAAATGCTCCGCGGCATCTTCAATGGACATGCCGGAGGCATCTCCCTTGTTGATGAGGCCTTTATTCGTGCTAGGCTGGTTACTGATGTCGATGAGATTGGCTGGTGCGGGTGTCCTGTTCGGTTCCGGGTTGACCTCAAGGAGCTGGCCTCGTGGTGGAGTACTGAGCGCCTTGTTCGCGGCTAACGTGTCTGCAGAAGTCGCATTCTGGCGAGGCGAGCCCATATCTGCGGGACCTGGCTGTGCAGAGGCAGCCTGAATCTTTGTGGCAGTCTCACCGGCGGAAGACCCTTGAACGACTGAAGTTGGCGTAGAGCCAGTGCCAGACAGCTGGCGTATCGCCGCGCGACGCAAGTTGTCGAGGTACAACTTGAACTTGTTTGTATGATTGGCATCGGGGAGTTTCACACTGTAGTTCGCATTGCCCTTGCCTTGACCACTGGTGACATGGCAATAGCCATCTTTCACAACTGGAGGTTCCAGATCCAGCACGTTGTGAACACGCTCGCCCTTGCCAGGCGCAGACAGAACAAGGTAGCCGCAATTAGTGCTGGTTTTGATCTTCATAGCGAACTCAGCCTTGAAATTTGTCTGTTCTTGTACTGTTTTGATTTCGCACTCGCCCTTGCAGAGGACGTAGTCGGGGGCAGGTGCAGGCTGCAACTGAATGCCAGGGCGCGGAGGATTGAGGTCAGTTGGAGGTGGTGGAAGCTTCACTCGTGGCTTCTCTACGACTGCCGGTTTCGGATCATGCGACGAGGGCTTCATGACGGACTGGCATCCAGGTGGAACGAGGCCGCCAAGTTGGCCAATGGGTTCACTGGTCCTAAGGCAGACGTTTGAAGACTTGGCTTTGGCACCCTGGGATACCTGAGCAACTCGAGGAGGCGCGCTACAGAGGGTTAGTCTTGGGAATAAGCAGTCTGCGGGTTTGCACTCACGATGCGACGGAGTTGCTCGTCATAAAAGCTTTGGCAATCTTCTTTGCCCAAGGACGCGCGTCATCATTAGCCAGGCCCTCGATCTGTTCGGATTCTGCATCCTGGATTGGTACTATCGCGGCTGTTAGCAGGGTGACGAGCATCGGGCACGATGTGCTTACCGCTCCATTTGTTATGGAGGTTGTCCTTGAGCTTGGGCGAATAGTGACTTGTCCCGTTTCGGCCATTTGGAGCGAAGGAGGGACCACGGCGCTCTCTGTTGCTTAGGGGAAGCTCCTCCTGACGCTGGCGACCAAGGTCGGCCTGGAACATGGTCCGTCGTTAGCAAAATTTCCAATCGTGTCGACGAGGGGACCGTTTCCGTGGCTTGCTTCGAAGAAATGTTGCTGAACGCAAAGTATGGACGGCAAAAAAATCCACAGACGAAAGGAAGAAGCTGAGAGCCACAGGGAGGAGATTGAAGGTCGGCGAAGAAGGAACTGGAAACGTACGTACCATATACGCGGCCTCAATGCCGCTAAGGTCGATGTTGTCGCTCATGGTGAGCAATCGAAATGAGCTGGTCAGGTTTGAAAGCTCCAAGTCAACGCTTCCCACCATGTGTCAGTAGGCTTGCACGGTTCTGTGCGTGGTGTTTGGGGTGGCAGGTACTGAAGTCAAGATCGAGGTGCGGCCGCACAGGAAGAATCGACCTCGATCTGCGGTGCCGAACACAGAAGACGAGGACGCAGGTCTGAGAGGACGAAGAATGATTTGAACCAATTCTGGGGTTCCTGGGGCGCGATGCGTGATTGAGGTGTGTTGTTGTGTGTTGTTGTGTGTTGTGGAGGGTTCGGGGGGAGTGCATGCAGGAGCGAGACGGGAGCTTGCCTACCTCATCAGTACCTACCTAGCAAGCGGCCAGCTGCTCAGTTGGTGCCTGGGGCTTCCATTTTGTGTCTCAATTCCAAAGGCATCACTTTCCTACGCCTGGGCGATGGATTGTGACCCGCATGTCCATATATTGTGAGCCGTAAGGGGCTTGTTGCAGCAACACAGGGTCGTTGCCCCTACACTCGTAACTCGAGCACTCTCTCATGGAGCCCTAGGTAAACCCGCCTCCGCCCTATCCAGAGAACAAACCTTTCATGGGATAATGCTTTGTCTCGAGACATACACTCCGCCACACGCCAAGACCTCATGCCTTCATGCAGACAGCTTCATCAAGTGTCCAGTTCCGAATCCATCTCGTTTGCAGCCGTTTGTCATCACAGTTGCTCGTACATGTGAAATCAAACCCCATCACTCTTTATCGGCGCCCGCGGGCCGTCCCATGGCCAAGTCCGCAAACCGTGCCGTCCGCCCTTCCACACATTGCCCTTCTCCGAGTCCGCACTCCGCATTGATCAAAGGTCCGGAACGGCCCTAGAGTGGAGTTTCGGCGTGACTCCTCGATATTAATCGGACCTCGAACCGTCGGTCGGGCCACTTGTGGCGGAGGCATACCCGTCAGATGGAGCCCGAGTTCGTCTGCTGGTGCTGCGGCCGTGAGCCTGCACTCAAACAAAAAGGCTGGCGCTTCGGGACAACAATCGAAATCGGGTTGAAAGACTACACTGAATGAAACGTGTCCAGACCCTTTCGCCAGGTAGTCTATTCTCTTGTGAGTCGACTGTTGAGTAGACTGCACCAATGAATTGGTACACCATCTAGTCGTCGTTCAAAACGCAACATTTCCACTCTTCTCCGTCACAAATCCGCTACCTATTCTCCTGAGAGTTTCCCCAGGAGCCATTGACACTTGACAAGCCCCATGAGGAACTCCGCATTGGTACGAAGTACGCAATACGAGATTAGCGTCATAGGGCTGAACGTTGACGTCCGCTGCCGCCAAGACAACGTTGCGACTTGCGACGAATTAATAATCGCGGCAAGATGTCAACGCAATGAGGAGCTAGGTCGTCTAGGGACTCGCGTCCCGCTGGTGTGATTACAATTGGGCTGTACCACTTCTGCCGCGCCACTGCGATCACGTACGATAGAGTATAGACTTAAACGCCATCTGCCCCACACGATGCGGACTTGCGGCTGCGAATGGCGGAGAGCTGTCGGACATGATTGCGTGGAGGCTGTTGTTGATTATATGGGCTATCGTGGACTCATGCAGCCTCACGCTTGCTTACGCAGCATCGCGATCTCGCATAGATTGCACGGTGTCATGTCTACGGGAACGGGCCAATTGTTGCCGCCATGGCTCCACGACCTCAAGTATAAAGGGGCAGAGCTGCTCCGAGAATGAGGACGATGGTTCAACAGCTCTTCATCAAGACTCCAGCAACAGGAACCCACTTGTCCAGATACCTCGATCAATTTCTCGTCTCCATCATTTCACACACACTCGATATGTCTACTACCAAGCTAATCACTGTCTACGGGGCTACCGGCAGCCAGGGTGGAAGCGTCGTCAACTCTCTGCTCCAGAACAAGTCCAATGGCTTCTCCCTCCGAGCCATTTCTCGAAACCCCGAGTCGGACAAGGCCAAGGCACTGGCTGCTCGGGGTGTAGAGGTGGTCAAGGGAGATGGCTTCATCAAGGAGCAAATGGTTGAAGCCTTCAAGGGCAGCTGGGGCGCGTTTGTCAACACAAACAGTGCCGATCCGGTAAGTGACAGAGAGTTAATGCCGGGAATGGACTGACAGTCCCTTGCAGGCACTGCACCAGCCCGGCGGGTTGTCTGAGATCGATCTCGGCAAGATTATTGTCGATGCCGCATTCGAGGCTGGTGTCCAGCACTTTGTCTACAGTGGCATGGCCTCAGCGAGCCTCACGACCAACGGAGCCGTCCCCAGCCGGGGATTTGACGGTATGTACTCTCGCCCAACATATCTCAGTGCAGTGCTGAGAGCGTGTAGAAAAGTATGCCGTCGGCGAACACGCCAAGAGCAAGGGCTTCAAGAGCGTCGCCATCGTCAGCACCGGCTGGTATATGGAGAACCACACCGTGCCGGAACTCGCAGACATGTTGGGTGGCTTCCCGTTCAGCGTGGACGAGGAAGGCTTCCTCACGCTGCACATCCCTCGCTGGGGCGGCAACGACGAGATCCCGTTTATTGCCATCGAGGAAGACTACGGCGACTTTGTCCACGGCGTGTTCCTCGACCCCGTGGCCTACAATGGGAGGCTCATACAGGCCGTCAGCGAGACTTCCAAGCCGGAGAAGCTGGTCGACGAGTTCCAGAAAAGTACCGTGTTCCAGTTCCGCTCTTACGACTCTTCTAACAGCAGCAGGCACCGGAAAGAAGTCGCGCTACGTCCCCGTGGAGGACTGGAGGTCGGTCGAGACGTACGGGAGCCCTGAGATCGAGACTGTCAAGAACATGTTTGGCTTCTGTCAGCACTCCGGCGGGCGGTACTTTGGGGTGGTCACCGATGTTGGCCCTGCGAGGGATATCAAGGCCAAGGTGGCGGCCGCCAAGGGGCTGCCTGTAGAGGAGGGTGCTCTCACGACGCTCGAGAAGTTCGTGGCCAAGCACTTTTCGACTTGAGTCATACTTTACCTGGCTCGATGCTGGGTGTTGGGGAAGGCCCTGAACTGGTTGATGGTAGCTGTTTCGCACTAATACCTTGATTCATCCCTTGCAATGTTAATTCGATCTTTGTTCAAGCCTGATTCAAGCCTCTGCTTGGAAGGCCTTTGTGTGTAGCAGCGATCGTGCCAGGTACAGCAAGATGCGGCATCCTGATTTCCTATGATACAGCCAGCAAGCGTGCAGTTGATATTGAGAACAACGCTGGACTGAGTCTAGCCATGCCTCCCTTCCCAGAGCTCTCTAAACACCGACCCTTTGGCCTCGTGCAGTAGCCGCGGGTCTCCAAATGACTCTTCGAGTTTGACTCTTCGCTTACAGATAATACAGAGAAACCGATTGAATCGACAGGTACCACAAGCAAACGAGCGGAAGAACCAACATGCATTCATGTAGGCCCACTCTCGGCTCGCGTTCCACGGGATGGCCCGCTTGAGGCAAGGCCACACTGAAGGACGACATGTTGCACGATGGCTCGCGCCGACAGATCCATCAACCAATGCCGCTCACACATGTTCCGAGGGTAGGGGTTGGGCATTGGCGCGGCGTTCCTCCATGGCACAAACAATTGTTCACGAAGATGATGTGCTCTTTGCACGCGGCAGGCCGTGGCCAACAAAGATAACTGCCGTCTGCCCATTCTTGAACCGCAAATCTGATCTCTCACATGAGCGTCGATAGAAGGTTCAAGGTGAGCAGGGACCCATGCGCCTCACCGTGCGCCTCACATCAATCGGCCAACCAGCAACCAAGTTAAAATTGAATTGAAACGCCCTGGAGCGGTGAGCTGTCCTGCACAGACCACACTGTAAAGCACGGCAGCAGAAAACAAGGTGAGACAGACAGGCACGCACGCACCCTTGCACGGCGCAGGGAGATCCCCAACCGTCGGGACCGCGGAGAGGGAGCCGGCGGTGGACCGCGCCTTTTTTTGGGTGCGCGCTTCTCAACAACGATGGAAGCCAAGCCTCGGTGGAATCAGGGGTAGAACTTTCGAGTACTACAAGTATGTACGTTCGTACAAAGTACTCGTAAAGGTGATGAGGATCCTCGTCAATTGAACCAGAAGAGGGGAATGGCATCGTGGGGGGCACGGAGTGTTGCAGTGCGGCTCGCTTCGAGCGGCAACGAGCTGATTGAGTTCAATGTCGAGGTACTCGCGCTCCCGTTGTGCGCTCCCCGGGAACCAAGTCTCGGTATCCGCACGATAGAGCTCGCTGGTGATCGAGCCCCGCAGGGTCCTCAACGGCAGCGCCGGCTCCCCTCCACCAATACGCGCTGCGCCTCCGCTTGCAGACCGTACATATAGCCATCTGATCTGCTGATCTGATGATCTGCTGATCGGCTTCCTTGTGCCGAGTCTGCCTCTTCCCCTCTTCTCCCTCCGCGGTGTTGTCTACGAGTACATACGTGGTGCTCTGGAGCCTGTTGAGCCTTGCTGAAACAAGCTCTTATCGCAACGGCCACGATTGCCTCCACACCCAACGGTTGCTAGTCCGGGATCGGTCCTGGATCATCAGTCACCGCCAGCGCCAACTCGTCCAGCTCCTCATCCAAACATCACCACCAGCTTCATTGCCGCGACAGCCACCATGTCCCGCATCACCGCCCCCGTCTCCAAGCTCTCTCGAGCCCTCAGCTCCTCCAACCAAGTCGCCCGCGCGGCGAGCCCTCTCCTGGACGGCCCTGCCCACAGCGCGGGCGCCGCCCTCATGCCCAAGTACGCCGAGCTGCTGCGCAACTGCAGGAGTAGCGAGCACTCCGACGTAAGTCTCCCAGCTGCCGGTCTCCTGGGATCGTCTGACGTCTCCCGACAGTCCTCTCGCGGCCTCACCACCACCCACCGTCCCACGCCCCAGCCCTCGCTCGCCAACCGCTCCAAACCTCTCATGCAGACCTTCCACTCGACCGCCCCCTCCGCCGCCATGCGCATCTCTTCCACGCACCTCGACGCCGCTGTCATCCCCTCCATGCGGGATCTCGCCGGGCCCTCCGCCGCCGACGTTGGCCCCCGAGTCCCCCTCCTGCCCGACAACTACTCCGCCGCCCACGGCCCCACGGGTTCCGACGTGCCTGTCCAGATCCCTGAGATCGCCATCGTCGCCGCCAACCCTGACAATGTCGTCCCCGCGACGCCCCTCTCCGAGGTCCAGGGCATCAGCCTCGACGGCGTGGAGCTCAAGTTTGTCCACGAAGACCAGCACTACAGCCCGCGCGAGGATGAGAGCGGCGGCGGCGGCGGCATGATTCGCGACTTGTGGAAAGGCATGGTCGAGGACGTCCTCGGACCGACCAAGAAGAATTCCTGACATTGGTTGACTCCAAGTGCACGTTTGTCTTTCTTTGTGTCTTGCTTTCTATTCCCTCTGACGGCAACTGGACGGCCATGTAGCGATATGCAGCCCAAGGGCTGTCTATGGATCCGGTTATGGGATGGGCTGAGATGGGACCCTTCTTTTTTGGAATATGAGCGTCTTAATCGCCGACTATATAATAGGTGCCAGTGCTGTCTGTATTGTTAACTGACTCTACGCTGACTGGCACAATATACACCACAACGCTTGTTGCCGTGCAAGCAAAGCCAAACCATGTGCCATCTGTGCCCGACCGAAACTACAAGGTTGTGTGGACCCGCATGGTATCATCTTGCATCCTGATAATGCACCGCTCCCCAGTCCCCGCTCCTGCCCACGGCCTCTACCGCTTCTTCATCGACGGCCTCGGCTTACACTCATCATTAGTGACCGGGTGCAGCATGACCTTGATCGGGTAGCCCTGCGTGTTGTGCTGGTAACCCTTGCTCCAGTCATAGCTAATGGCGTAGGCAAAGATGCTGCCAGTCTTGTTGAACGTCGTCGACGTGATGCTGCCGCCAACATTGGGGTAGCCCTTAAGGCGATGCTTTGCATCCTTATCCCAAAAGTGAAAGGTGCCATCGGAGCCGGCGGTACTGAACGTGCCATGCACGGGGTGGAAAGAGATGTCGTTGACGGCGTGAACATTGACCACGTTGTTAACGGCGGGGTCGCGGTGGCATTTGAACGAAAAGTTGGAGCTGGCAACGTTAGGGTCATGTTCAGAGGCCAAACGGAATGGATCGGAGACTTACCTCGAGTCCTTTTCCTCCACATACTGGATGGCGCACCGGCCCTCAATACTGCCGATGGCGAAGCCCGCTGAATCCGTGAAGCAACTAACCACCCTGGTCTGCCACTTGAGCGGGCTCTGGAGCGTCTTGTAGAACTTGGTGGGATTCTTGAGGTCGATGACGTTGATGTAGCGGTCGGCGGTGCCGACGACGCACAGGTTGTCCCGCACGTCCATGGTGTATACCCTCTCCTGGCACTGCACGGTCGCCGCCGGCCCTTGTTGCCGGAGATCCCAGTACTTCACCGTCTTGTCCCACGAGCCCGACACCACCATCGGCCCGCTGCCGCTGTCGAAGAAGCGGCAGGCCCGCACCGGCTGCTCGTGTGTTCCAATGACAATATCTTGCTGTGAGCCGAGGTCGCAGACCTTGATGTTTTTATCCGCGCCGGCGGAGGCAATTTTGGTGCCGTCCTGTCAAGAAGAGTTAGCTCTCCCCAGCAAACACAGCTGTCAGGATCCCACCTTGGAGAAGTCACAGTTCAACACCGGCTGGCTGTGCTCATACACGTGGCGCCCTTGGCTCTGACCATTCTGGGCTATTTCGTAGACCCGGACCTTGTTGTCCCAGCTGGCCACGGCGAGAAAGTCGGGCGTGTTGGCGGCGGGTGAGAAGGCGAGGTCGGAGATGCTGTCGGTGGGAGGGTCGTTGAGGGCGACGTCTTGCTTAAGGTCGCCGACGGTCGTCGTCGTCGAGGCGCTCGAGGAGCCCCCGAAGAGTCCGGACATGGCGAGGGTGCTGACTGTGGTAGTGGAAGCGTTGAGGGCGGTGGAAGGGCGGCTGAGCTTCAGGGCCCAGTGGTGGTGACGTTCAACCTGGCGCGTCGTTGGCCCGTCTCCGCCGAGTGCACTAGTCCCTCGGCCGGTATATCTACAGAATAAAATCGATGGATGTTTGCGGAGAGATTCGCGTAGTCGTGGTGGGCGTTTTACGGGAGTGGCATCGACTCGTCAACGGTAGCAAAAAGGCAGGCGCTGGTTGACCTTGAAGCGCGACTCGGATTGGCTTAGAGAAATTTGGACGGTTAACGAAGTGACCCACCTGGGAGGCAGACGAACCCCTGTATATGCATGCGCCCACGCGCCCCGCCCAGCTCAATAAAATCTCGAGCTCCAGCCAGCTCGAAACTTTTTCTCTTCCTTCCCTCTTCACCCCCTCGCTCAACAAATCGCTATTCGAAGCTTACACACAGAGACGCCGCATTCGCAGCGTCTCGCTTCTGAATGCTTTGGGAGAAAGTCCCCGGACGTCTCCTTTACGGAGCTTGCGGAAACGCGCCGCCATAAAAGCACTGCGGCTGACCTCTGCGCCTTGGCCCTCTCGGCGGCAGCCGCCCTGCCCACCGCTACATCCGCCTCTCGCGCGTCCTCGTCCGGGCCTGTTTGTGCGTCGCTGGCCCCCATGGACAAAGATACGAGTCCGAGCTGGCGCCGTGCTTTCGGGACCGGCGGCGGGCGCGCGGTGGCAGATGGTGGGTGGACGCGTGGTGTCTCTGGGAGTGGTATCGGGTGCGGAGGACCTGTTGTCGAGGTTGATAGGTATGCGATTGCCCGGCGCAAGCTGGGTTACTCGATGGGGCTTATTCTTGAGGCGAGGGGGTCACGACCGTCATTGCCGATGCGGCCATCCCATTTTTCACACTCTACACTTCGCAGGAAGTTACCCGGGATGCGTCGCCTTGTCGGAGATGGTTCAAAGTTCTTATGATGATGACAACATAGAGTCAAGCACTGAGGCTGGAAACCCCATGCCGATGCGGACTACAAACAAAAGTCTCTGAACAGCTTTGAGGACCTGATTTGGTGTTGATTTCGGGCATTGCCTCGTCCATTGCCGCTACATAGTGGCCAGTTCATAGCACATATACATAGCTCGAGCCCATTAGCAAGTCCTACAGCCTGGGCTCGCACCTGTACCTTGGATGAAAGCCAAGTGGCTTCAGATCCAAGTGTCTGTAGCTGGCGTCCAACCACGCAGGACAATTCCTGATGCGAGCTGTCGTATTGGCCAGGTTCTGGGCTGCTCCCTCCGCCATGCAGGCAGACCAGTCACATCTACTCGTAGATGTTGCCTACGTACATCCGTATGTACACAACTGCCCCTACGTCCAATATAGCAGCCACATGAGGCAAGTTGGCGATGCCTGACGCATGGGGCTATACGGTCTGTGGACAGATCTGCGGGCCTTGGGGTTGATTATTTCCTACCGCATGCTTCACTTCACGCCATTTCATCGCAGTTGTCCACCAAGAGAGCAGGTGTGGTGATGCCGCTATGCCACTTGACTTGACGGAGCCCACGATGCGTCTCGGCCCCCAACAATGTGGACAGAAGGCATGCGACCATGGTTCTGGAGGGTTTCGCCAGGAGGTCGACGACGGGCATCCGAATTCCTGCAAATATATCTTTTGCCACGCAGATGACCTCGTTCAGGTGGGAGCGAAAGCTCACGGAGGCCGCTGGGCTCCTGAGTTCGCGAGCACCCACGACTCACGGCCAAAGAGCACTGGACAATCATTTTGCACTCGCCCAGTCCAACCGATTCTTCAGACTCGTCTCAGTCTTTGCTCTTGCTCTGTCTCTGTTTTTTCTTGGATGTCCCGTCTTCACTAGATTGCCCGGCTCGATCGCTGAGACAGGCGGCGCATGTCCGCTCCTTCCTCCAGCACGCCTGCGTTCATGGCCGGCAAGTGGAAGGAGCGCCCCTTCCTACGGCCCTTTGCTTCGTGGTGAAAGTACTTGCCCACCGGCTTCTCTTCTCTCTATTTTTCTTTAGTCCTCGTCGTCCCCTTCACGTATCGCGTTTCTAGTTGTTTCTTTCCAGACTCAAAAGTAAGCTCTATCATCCGATAGCCAGCTTAGGTATATCTATTAACCAAATTATAGAACTGCTCCGCCAGTCGCCGCTCCCACCACCGCCGCCGCCGTCACCATGGTATACTCTCCTTGCTTGCCCGTGTCATGCCTCGTGCTGTATGCTTACCAAGAGACCTAGGATGCTACCGCTGCCGCCGCTACCACCGGTCTGGTGCGCCCTGAATATTTCCGAGCAAAATGTATTCCTGGCCTGGCTCCTCATGCGGCAGTGTGTGTCCTAACTGTGTCTCTCCTTCCTGCTGTCGAAGGCATCGATGGGGACTTGGCTATCATCCGGCCAGATGCTAAGGTTATCGAGGAACCCGGCGATTTCTACCCTGCCTACGACTACCAGCCCGCTGACACTGCGCAGCGCAGACTTGTGTATCGGATATGTGCCTTGTCTGGAGAAAGGGGGTTTGTTTGGAGTAAGTGCACTTGCAGATTGCCGTGTCTCAGACGTGTCCTAACTGTCCTGACAGACATCACGATGAAAGATGCAGGACGGTCTCTTGACCGAGTGTTATTATTCCGCGCTCGCAGATTCCCATTCTAGATAGTAAGTAGGTTCATTTGCTAATATTCTGCTTTCAGTGCAGTCCGTCCTAGCTCGGCTGACTCTTGCAGCCATCCTCGACCGTGTAGATAAACTCTAGAGTGCCGTGCAACCTCTCGTCCCTGAACAAGCTATAAAGCTCTTTGTCTTCCGGGTGTCCCGTTCTAAAGACTCGCCTAGTTCTCGTCGTTTTCCTCGTCTGCGTTGGCACCCTTGCCCGCGTTTCCGGCATTGCCAGCATTGGCATCCTTACCAGCCTTGCCATTCTTGCCATTCTTGCCCGCGTTGCCGCCGTTGTTGCCAGTGTTTCCGGCGTTTCCAGCGTTTCCGTTCTCGCCGTTTTGGCCATCCTTGCCAGCACCGCCGCCGTTACCGCCCTGGTTCCCGTTACCGCCAGCACCACCGGCGGCTCCGTTGCCATCCTTACCCGCGTTGCCGCCGTTATTGCCACCGTTTCCGTTCTGGCCATCCTGGCCAGCACCGCCGCCGTTGCCGCCCTGGTTACCGTTGCCGCCAGCACCGCCGCCGTTACCGCCCTGGTTGCCGTTGCCGCCAGCACCGCCGCCGTTGCCGCCCTGGTTCCCGTTACCGCCAGCACCACCGGCACCTCCATTGCCATCCTGGCCATCCTGGCCGGCGTTACCGGCGTTTCCAGCGTTTCCAGCGTTTCCATTCTGGCCGTTCTGGCCATTCTTGCCATTCTTGCCGGCACCGCTGCCTTTGCCGCCCTGGTTCCCGTTGCCGCCAGCACCACCGGCACCGCCGTTGCCATTCTGGCCGTCCTCGCCGGCGTTACCAGTGTTGTTGTTCTGTCCACCCTTGCCGGCGTTACCAGCGTTTCCAGCGTTGTTGTTGTTCTGACCATCCTCGCCAGCGTTTCCGGCGTTTCCGGCGTTGCCGTTCTTGCCATTCTTGCCGGCGTTGCCAGCGTTGTTGTTGTTCTGGCCATCCTCGCCAGCATTACCAGCGTTTCCGGCGTTGCCGTTCTTGCCATTCTTGCCAGCGTTTCCAGCGTTGTTATTGTTATTCTGGCCATCCTCGCCAGCATTGCCAGCGTTTCCGGCGTTGCCTTTCTTGCCATCCTTGCCGGCGTTGCCAGCGTTTCCAGCGTTTCCAGCGTTGTTGTTGTTCTGGCCATCCTCGCCAGCATTACCAGCGTTTCCAGCGTTATTATTATTCTGGCCATTCTTGCCGGCGTTGCCATTCTTGCCGGCGTTGCCATTCTTGCCAGCGTTTCCAGCGTTTCCAGCATTGTTGTTATTCTGGCCATCCTTGCCGGCGTTACCAGCGTTACCGGCGTTACCGGCGTTTCCCTTCTTGCCCTTCTTTGCGCCGGCGTTGCCAGCGTTGCCAGCGTTGCCGGCGTTGCCGGCCTGAGTCCCGTTGTTGGCAGCGTTGCCCTTGGCGTCGACGAAGCCGCATCCCGTCTTGCCGGCCTGGTTCTGGGCACCGATGCCAGAGCAAACGCCCGCGCCGCCGTTTTGTTGAGCACAGCAGTCGGATGCGCAGTCCGCGTTGCTGAGGCACTGGCCAGTGATGAACTGCTTGCCCTGTCCGTTGCCAACGTTCTTGGCGCCGGCGGGGTCGGGTCCGGCAGCGTACACGCTCAAGGCCACTGCATACAATGTTAGATACCTCGGTCGTTAATGGACTCGCGGGCACTTACAAGCCAGAAGAGAAGAAACGACGGTAGTGCGAACCATCTTGAAAGTGTCAAGGGGGTGTCTTATTAAAAAGAGTAGGAGAATAATTCCAAGCAGTGACGTGGGACAAAAGGGGCGAGGTTCGAAGTGAAGAGAATCGACGCCAGGTCGTGTTTGCTTGTCGAAGGAATGATCAAGGTGTAGAAGCGGCTTGGGCTGATCTCTAAACTTAGCATATGAGAGGTCGTGAGCCGTCTTTTATCTACGTAGATGCTCTCGGTCTCCAGCATGATTGTCAAGCCCTCAAGGCCCGAGTTCGAGGCCCAGGCTGCGGACATGGGACGACCCCAGGTCCGAAACGTGGCTCCAGACTTGGCTCCAAACTTGGCTTGGGGATCCGGTCTCTAAACATCTAGCGTAGCCGCATTTCGGGGTCCTAGCTGGACTTGTCAGCCCGATGTTGTCGTCGCGATTTCCGGACCGGAGAACCGGGGAGGCGCCGAGTGGAGGGATCTGCGACGGAGAGCGCCAGACTTGCGACAGCTGCTGCTGCACCTCGAGCGTCAACACCACGCGAGCGGCGACTTTCGAAACGGCAGGCGTTTGCTGAGCCACGAAAACGTCACGGCAAATCTGCAGATCGGGAGAGTTTTATTCCCCAGAGTTGCGCGGCCAGTGCTGCGATTGACGGCAGGGACCAGACGACCCTGCCCGAGGATGGTGGCGTTTGAAGTCCGAATGCTCTTCCAACTCTCAGCCGAGTCGAAGACGAAAGCCGAAAGCCACCGGACCGTGCCGACTCGCCTGCGAGTAATTTGCTCAAAGTTAAACCCGCCGAAGCCGAAACTGCGCGCTTTCTCAGCGCTGAACTCAATTCAGCTCAACTATCAGGCTTGCCATTGCGGCCGTGGGGGCATGTCGCGTGGCGTGTCGATCAAGGCAACGAAACACGGCCCGCCGTCTTCCAGGAGTTGGTGATTTCTCCAGGCCATGCATCGCCCGCCGTGGCGCTGGGACCGGCGCTGGTTTCAAAGGCGATGCCCGCCACGGCTGAACGCGTACTCGCAAGTGACATGGCCATCACTTGCAGCGTCTCCAGTAGATTGGACCTATTCTTGGCACAACACAACGGACAGGGCAGCTCTGGCTGACGTCTGCACTGTTTGCAACGCTATTATCCGAGCGCGGGGTTCCCAGCGGCACAGCTCTGGCCTGGTTTCAGCTCATCCCGCTACAGCGGAGCCTATGCGAGGCTTTCGAGAATCGTGTAATCGACATGGATAAACCATTGAGGACTATTGGGTCGAGAGGGCATCCAGCGGCATGAGGTGACGCCTGGTTGGAGGAACAGACGAAGTTGCTGACTGAAGAGACTCAACGACGGTTGGAAACACCGGACTTGAGCTTAAGGCATGGGCATCACGTCAGGCGGGGTACGACGAAGGCAGCCACTGCTTTGTCCTCTTGTTAGTTGCCGACGGAGCACAGCTGTTGATGGGCTTTTGTGCGACAACACTTGCGCTGTTGCATAGGCTCGTCTGGTGGGTATCGCACGAACTTCGTATTCGTACTACAAGTACAAAGTATGATACTCGTATTCTAAAAATGATATGACGGGCTGATGATAATGGCAGGAGTCTCATCACTCGCGGAAGTCGCCGTGTCACTCGGCTTCATGGTTCCTTCCCGCTGATTAATGGGACATGAGCTGCACATATCGCAAGGCCATAAGGCAGTTACTAGTATTATCCGAGCCCGCCTGAAGCGACCGCCACAAAACCTTCTCTCGACCACCACAATCCTCAAATACGCGCATCGAAGATGCCATGTTCGGGCTTCACTCTTACCAAGGCCCACGTCCTCCGGGCCTTTGCCCCACTCGCCGAGACCCGCGACCCGGCGACCCGCGAGCGCTTCTTCAGCGAGTCCGTCGCCCCCGACGTGACGTGGACCATAATGGGCAGCGCGCACTCGCTCGCCGGCACGCGGCACTCGATGCAGGCGCACGCGGACGCGACCTTCAACCGCCTGGGCAGGAAGCTGCGCGGGCCCATCAAGTTCACCGTGGCGCGGGTGCTCGTCGACGCCGAGGCAGAGGGCGACGGCGGGCGCTGGGCGTGCGTCGAGGCGCTGGGCGAGGCGACGAGGAAGACGGGCGAGCCGTACAACAACGAGTACATGTGGCTGACGCGGTGGAATGACGAGGGCAGGATCGTGGAGGTGAGGAGCTACTTCGATACGATGCTGTCGGAGGAGGTGCTACACGGGCCGGAGTAGGCGCACGTTGCGCAGACGAGGGAGGGCTGCTTCGCAGTCGCGTCCAGTCGGCTTCCTCCGAGGCTCGGAGAGTTTGCGTCGGCTGAGGCTTTCGCTGGCGCCCTCCGGGTGCTCGCCGTCAAAAGGGCATCCGGCAAGCCTCCCGGAAGAGAAGGTCGGTAGAAGCTAGATTATGCGGGGGAACTCGACCCTGCAGTCAGACGGTCGGCTCTGCCCTACTCGGCTCTGCCCTACTCGGCTATGCGGCAACGCGGCCGCCTTATCGGACGGGCTGCTCCGTCGGTTTCAACCGACTTGCTTAACAGAGAGTAGCTGCTCCATCCCTTCATCTACGCTTAATCAAGGTGATGTTCCCGGGCAGCCGGTACGCGAACTGGAACTCCATCAGAAACTGTCCGACAGAAATTGTCCGAACGTCTTGCAGGCTGGGCTGTTATTCCCGTCAGTGAAGGTAAGTTGGTCTCGATGTTCGATTGCGCTCAGGCCTCTGCGATAGTACGCAACGTGACACCAGAAAGCAGGTCCATGGTCCAGGAAATGCTTATTATTTAAGGTTTCGGCAGCAGGAGTAAGCATTTTGATGCTCGAAGGATCAGTGCGACCGTCGACGCACAGCGCCGCACACACCTTCGTACATATGCGCGGACCCAGGCAGAGTCTCTTCGAGGAAGTTCAAGCTTATCGCCAACCCGCACGCAGAGCACGACAGGCGGCTTCGCAACTCGCGTTCCGGATGCAACTCTGATATTACATGTATATGAATACCGCGGCTCAATCAACAACCCCCAGCTCCCTGCTTCCTAAAGCGCTCTCGCAGCTTCGCTCTCGTCTTCCCCTCTCGGCTGCGATCGACGGATCAACGGCCCGCTATGCTTAGTTCGGCCGGGAGTCCTATCGCCGGCACGAAAGTGCCGTGGCCTGGCGGCCATCGTGGCGTTGTTGGCGCCTGGCTGCTGTTGTCCGTGCCCCTGATCGCCTGATCGGATGCCGGCCAGCACGTGCGTTGCAGCCGGAGGGTGATACCGTACGTACGCACTACGTCATGCCTGGTCCAAGGGCGCTGGAGCCCATCCGCGTGGAAGCCTCCACGGAAACTGGGAGCTTCGGAAGACGGGAACTACCGTGTAAGTGGAGGAGCGGGCCTCCGCACTTCTGCTTGGGCCGCCGTTGCGGTCCCGGCGAGTTACCGCATTGGGCAGGTTGCCTCGGCCCCGATGCCGAATAACCGGCCCTGCTTCCCGAAAGGTCGACTGCGATGGCGGGATCGAGGGCCCTTTTGGCGCGATGGGTGAGGATGAAGCGGCCAGCATGGACAACGTCCTTCTCGTCCGGAGGCTGCGGGAGCCGCTGGGGGCGTCTGGGGTAGGACACAGGAGTCGAGACTAGTTAGCCTCCTTGGCACACAGACTCGACCACTTACACCGCGGTTCAACTGCCGGTGCCTTGCATCGCCTCGCCAGGACGTCAACGCCATTGCCGTCGTCGATATAACGTTTGAGACATGTGCGGTACCCCCGTCCGTCCGCACTCTGCACAGCTCGTCTGATGCCTCGCGAGTTGCACGGACTCGGGGCCGACTCCTCCGTAGAACTAGGAAGGACGTTAGGAAGTTGTCCGTCTCCAGACTGGCGGTGGAGCTCCTGTATATTGCCTCGCCACTTGACATGCCATCTCGCGCACCGTAGCATTCGTTCCCACAGCGTCCGGCTCGCCCTCGGGAGATGGACCGACGACGGCTAACACGAGGTAGGAAGCTGGTCTCGAGAGCCGTGGGCTGCTTTCGGCTCCAACCGCCCTTGCGTCATCGCCGCAACGTGACGAGTCGAGCTCCGCGATGCAACACCGAGGCCTGGATAGCGCGGTTGTAGCCCGGCGTCGTCTGGTGAGCCGGAGCAGGACGGCTATATAAGAGCGTGGCCGCCCGCTCCATCAGGGGAAGGGGGCATCAAGCGCGAGACAGCAGACCGGACGACACCATCACCATGAAGGGCAGCCTCATCCTCCTCAGCGGCCTCTTTGCCGGGGCCCTGGCCATCCCCACGAGCGGCCACGTCGTCCACGAGAGGCGCGCCGCGTCGACGCAGAACCGCTGGGTCAAGCGCCAGGCCCTCGACGCCAGCACCAGGCTGCCCGTGCGCATCGCCCTGAAGCAGCGCAACCTGGACAAGGGCATGGACTACCTGATGGAGGTGTAGGTCCCCCCCGCGGCGTCGACGTCTCGAGTCTCGAGGAGAGCGTCCGTCTGACGATGTGCAGCTCGGACCCCAAGTCCCCGTCCTACGGCAAGCACTACACCCCCGAGCAGGTCGTCGAGCTCTTCTCGCCCGACGACGAGTCCATCAAGACGGTGCGCGACTGGCTCGTGTCGTCGGGCATCCCCGCGTCGGCCATCAGCGTGCCCAGGAGCAGGGGCTGGGTGCACGTCGACACCACCGTCGGCAAGCTCGAGGCGGCGCTCAAGACGCGGTACCACGCCTACGACCACGTCGAGAGCCGCCGCGAGCACGTCGGCACCGACGAGTACAGCCTGCCCGGCGGCGTGTCGCGGGTCGTCGACTTCGTCAGCCCTGGCGTGGCCTTTGCGCCCCGGGTCGGCGGCCGCAGGGAGAGGCGCGGCGTCGACAAGGCCATCGGCCAGAGGACGCGACCCATGTCCAAGGAGCTGGTCGCGAAGCTGGCCGCGGATCCCGGTAGGTTCCTCCGCGTGCATCTCTCGGATGCCCGTTGTAGTCTCTCTCTCTAACTCCCCGACAGAGGGCACCGCCAGCTGCGACAAGGCCATCACGCCCGCCTGCATCAAGGCCATGTACAACATCAGCGACGGCACCCTCGCCGACAAGAGCAACCGCCTCGGCATCTTCGAGATCGACGACCAAAAGTACGCGCAAAA
Organism: Tolypocladium tundrense; assembly: GCA_024340025.1. Lineage (NCBI taxonomy): Eukaryota > Fungi > Ascomycota > Sordariomycetes > Hypocreales > Ophiocordycipitaceae > Tolypocladium > Tolypocladium tundrense. The sequence continues at coordinate 5,162 of JALHBX010000939.1, read as the reverse complement.
GGACCTGGACCAGTTCTACAAGTCCTTCGCGCCCGGCATCCCCGCCGGCACGGGCCCCAAGGTCGACAAGATCGACGGCGGCGACGCCCCGGGCCCCGTGAGCGGCGCCGGCGGCGAGGCCGACCTCGACTTCGACATCGCCATCCCCATCGTCTACCCGCAGGGCACGGAGCTGTACCAGACGGTCGCCCGCAACGACGACATCTTCAACACCTTCCTCGACGCCGTCGACGGCTCGTACTGCACCCGCGCGGCGTACGGCGAGACGGGCGACGACCCCGTCGTCGACGGCGTCACGCCCGACGAGCAGTGCGGCGCCTTCACGCCCGCCAACGTCATCTCCTTTTCGTACGGCTCGTCCGAGGCCGAGTACCCGACCTACTACCTCCAGGCAAGCCGCCCCGTGTGCCCTCGCCCCGCGAAGGCGCCGCTGACAAGGACCAGCGCCAATGCGACGAGTTCATGAAGCTCGGCCTCCAGGGCACCACGCTCGTCATCTCCAGCGGCGACGACGGCGTCGCCCGCCGCTCCGGCCCCTGCCTCGGTCCCAACGAGGACATCTTCACCCCCGACACGGCCGCCAACTGCCCGTACGTGACCGTCGTGGGCTCGACGACGCTGCCCCGGGGCAAGAGCCCGGGCGACGCCGAGATCGCCACCACCACCTTCTCGTCCGGCGGCGGCTTCAGCAACATCTTCACCACGCCCGACTACCAGAAGGCGGCCGTGTCCAAGTGAGTCCGGCTGATACCCCCCCCTGTTGTGTCGTCGGTCCACAGCATCCCGTGCTGACCGCAGGCGCAGGTACCTTGCCAAGCACGACCCCGGCTACCAGTCCTACGAGACCAGCAACGGCACCGTCCCCACCGACGGCGGCATCTACAACCGCGCCGGCCGCGGGTATCCGGACCTCGCCGCCGTCGGCGACAACGGCGTCGTCATCGTCCGCGGCCGCCAGGGCCTCTCCGGCGGCACCTCCATGTCCGCGCCCCTCGTCGCCGGCATCTTCACCCGCATCAACGACGAGCGCATCAAGGCCGGCAAGGGCCCCGTCGGCTTCGTCAACCCCACGCTCTACGCCCACCCGGACATGTTCAACGACATCACCGTCGGCAACCAGGACAAGGGCGGGTCCGGCGGCGACACCCAGCCCAGTGCCTGCGGCAACTCGGGCTTCTCGGCTGTCGAGGGCTGGGACCCCGTCACGGGGCTGGGCACGCCCAACTACCCTGCCTTCTTGAAGGTATTCATGGGTATCTAGGGGGGTTCTCGGCGTGGCGGGAGGGAGGTGCACAAGACGGCGGGTGGGAGGCGGCTGTGACGGTGGCCGCCCTTTTTCCTCTTCTCCACGAGCGTAGCTAGCGCTTTTGGATATGAACATGATGACATCTTTAACGAGAGTTAGTTGACATGCCGCAATCGTCCTGGCCCGTGCATGAGTTGCAAGGGGGAGTTGCAGGAGACTCAACTGTGAATGCCCAGTTCCCAGATCGGCAACTCCAACTCAACACGTGACATACTCGTACTCAAACAGATACACTTTCGGTCAGTCTCAAGAATCTTGTCTAGAAAGCAGTGCCACCACAAAACGGGTATAGTCCAGAAGGTAGAATACACAAGAAAACACATGGCCCCTCAGACACCTCTGAACATGCGCACAATCAGGAACCACATGGCCCCCAGAAACTTGAACCCGCTGAGCACCGCCACGCTCCACAGCACAATCGTCATGTAAATGTTGGACCGCGCCAGCTGCTCCTCCTCCTGCGTCCCCCTGCCCGGCGTAATCTTCTCCAGGCCCGCCGAGCTCAGCACGACGGCCGCCAGCGCAAAGTTGGTAATCATCCAAATGAGCACCACGCCCGTTCGCACACCCCTGTAGTAGTCCATTTGCTTTTCCTGCAGCTGCGCATCTGTCGGCGCCTTCTTGATTTCCTTGAACTTTGTGCTGAACAGGGACACCTCGCGCTGGTACTGGGCGTTGAGATCGCCCTCGTCGGGCAGGTCCGTCTTGCCCTGGCCGTCCTTTGTGTTGACTGACGGCAGCTTCTCGACCTTGTCGTCGCCCTTGGTGCCCCACGACACGTCGTGCGTGTTGCAAAAGGCGTATACATTGAGCACGTTGGTGTACGTCGGCGTCAACAGCATGTACTGGATAAACGACGTGATCATGTGCCAGGGGTCGAACATCATGATGGACGCGATGAGCCAGATGCCGAATGTCGACATGACCGAGACGATGAGCGTGTAAAACACTTGGTTTTTGAAGAGCTGGCTTATGTTGAAGCCGTCTCCGCTGTTGACGTCGGCGATGATGGCCTTGACCGCGATGAAGATGGCCGCAAACATCAGGTAGCTGTAAAGGTCAGCAAAAGCGTCTACGGAAAGGGTGGGGGGTCCTACATCATTATGCCAGCCCAGAACCAGACCATGGCAGTGTACAGCCTGCCAGAGCCCGCCGGCCGGTTGCCCATCGACAAGACAAAGCAGGTGATCAGGAACACGCCGTACAGCCAAGTAAAGACGACGCCCAAAATCTCTCCCGTCTTCCCCAGCAGGTCCGGGGTGCCCAGACTGCTGGTCAAAATCTTGAATACTAAGAAGAAGTTGCCAATAGCAAACCACGCAAAGACCATGTTGATTGTTTGAAAGACAAACTCGACGAAAAAGGCCAGTTTTCGCAGCATCGAGTGGTCGGAGCGGAAGAATTCGTGAAAGTGGGCGATGGCGTAAATGGCGGCGAAGAAGGAACCGTTGAGCCAACGACGCCGCTGCAAGACCAGCTCCGTGACGGTGTCCGGGACGTCGGTCTCACCGTTGGCCGACTTGACGTACTGGAGGATCCAGTGGCAGTTGCGCTTGGTGACGAGCTCGAAGCACAGGATACGATCCTCGGCCAGGTACATGTTGGACTCGAACAATCCTGCGCTTGCGCCGCCATGGAGGGTCTCGCCGAGAAAGTACTTCTCCAGCGGCCCCTTGCCGTTCTTGTCGTTTTGCAGGGCGACGTAGCGGTACGCGGAAAAGGCACCCGGCAGGACGGAGATGAAGCCAAAGGCCGACTCGAGCGGCTTGTCGAGGATGTTACTCATCTTGTACTCAAAGTTCTGCGTCGCCACGAGCGGGTTGATGAGGTTCTTGCCGCCCGTGCCCAGCATGGCCTTGATCTCGCCGCACGCGCCGCCGCACATGGGCTCCAGGTCAAACGCCTTCCAGAGGTGGTAGATGGAGTTTCCGCCGGGCCGCGTGCCGGCGTCGAGCAGGACGCAGATGTTGGGGTCGAGGACGCGGCCAAAGGCCTGGAAGAACCAGCGGTGAGAGTTGATCTTCTTCTGGTTCTTCTCCTTGAGGCAGAAGATCATCTGCACGGGTTGGCGGCGGTGGACGAGCGACACGACATCGCTCTTGAGTTGCAGGTGCGTCTGCGTGGTGTACTCGTAGATGTGCGACGTCACATCCTTTCCGTTGACCTGCTGCTTGGCAATGCCCTCCTGGTAGACGCCCATGCCGGAGAGGACGGCCTTTGTCCGGGGGTTGATCTTGGCGCGGCCGTCGCTGACGACGCAGACGACAATCTTCTTCCACGCATCCTTGCCCCAGGTCTTGCTATTTGGTCGGTTGCACATGTACTCGATGTTCTTAAAGACGCCCATGAGCGTGCGGGCGAAGAGGACGTCGTCCTCGTTGTACATGGTGACGACGATGAAGAGTTCCGTGTGACGCGGCTTGCTGAAGAGCTTCTGGCGGAGGGTGAAGTTTTCGTTGTAAAAGTCCGAGGGATCGCACGTGGCGGCCGTGTATCGCATGTGAGTGAACTCGTCGCGCTCGCCGTGGGTGTTCTGCTGGAGCAGGATGGGCGGGACGGGGCAGTCGAGGACGAGGTTTCCGCGGTACAGCAGGACCTGCTTGACCGTCTTCCAGCGCTTGATACCAGGCCCAACTTGCTGTTGCTGCGGCTGGTCCTGATACTGCTCCTCGTAGACGGGGCTCTGGCCTTGGTCCAGCATCGGCCGCTGGTCGTCGTAGCCATGCGGATCGACCGCTTGCTGGTCAAAGTAGCCTGGGTCGTCGTGGGGCTGGTTAGGATACGAGGGATGCCTCCCTCCGTACTCGTCATGGATCATTTCGGGGTTAACCGCGGCATCCCCATAGCCCTGGTGGCCGCCGTAGGAAAGGCTATCGACGGAGTGCTGTTTGCAAGCGGTTAGCCGGGCGTATGGTTGCGAGCAGTGGCGGTCTCGTTGCGCAACCTACAGCTGCGTTCAAATTCAGGTGGTCACTCGGCGTCCCCAGTCGCTGATGCTGCGCTGGCGGGCCCGGCGTGAGGCGCTGCTGCTGATTGTACGGGTTGTCTTCGAGCTGGTAGCCCTGCTGGAGGGGATGGCCCGGGGACGGGGTCCGATACGGACGGCCGCGATGGGGGTCCATCGGGTCGTAGTGGTAGTCGTCGTCTGCGATCGAGTTGGAAAGTTAGAGGACAGGTTGATCAGACTCGAGAGACAAGGGCGAGTTGTACAAGGAGTCAAGTGACGGCGCGGCCTGACCTCAGACACAACACAAGGTGTGAAAGCTGGAGGCTCTCCGAGCGAACGCGAGGCAGGGCAACAAAGACGAGACCACACGCGCCACACCGACAACCGACTGTTGAAGCTGAAGACAAAGGGCACTCGAGGGGTTCCGCGAACACAGGCGGGAGTGGAAGTGGATTGAGATTACATGGGCAGGGGTGCGGGTGTTGGTGATGTGGCCAAGAGTCGCAGATGGATTGGGGGACATCGGGGACTTGCCTAGTCGGTTGTACGACATGGTGGGCGCAGTGAAGGCGATACGACTACGGCCACCTCATCAAAGAGAAACGGCGGGAGGGCTTGCGAGTGGTACGCCCGTAGAGCAAGCTAGGGCGAGCGCCGGCGAGCACGAGGTATCCGTTCGTCGGTCGTCGTTCGCTCGTTCGTCTGGCGCAACACGCGAGGCGCTGTCGTGACCGGTCGTGCGTGGCCTGAGCGCGCGCGCTCATCCGAGTTTCGAGACGGCGGAAGCAGTCAGTATCCGAAGCGGCCTCGTACACGCATAAGCTCTCAGCAGACCAGACTCATGCGGACGGGACGAGGATGGACGAGGTCGCGGGAGATGTGGCGGCAAAACCGGCGTTGAGGGGGGGG
>JALHBX010000932.1:0-28763 GCA_024340025.1 Tolypocladium tundrense | reverse complement strand
CCCCCCCCCCCCCCCCCCCGGCTGCAGCAGATGCGCCGGGAATGGCGCCGCCGCGGCACGTTCATCGGGTTCGTAGTCGGGCCTGGTGCAGCTGTGCCACTGCAGGTGCGACATCGGGTGGGTAGCACCAATGCAGACTACTGTAGCTAGAGGATACGACGTCTTGTTGGTATAAATCTAAGCCTCCCGCGCGCTCCTGCGAGGGACTTGCTCCTCTGCCACGCATCCTGTCCCGTTTCGCGCAGAGTGCCCCTTGACCTGTGCTGCCATACCGGCTCGACTTCAAGATGGCCGCCGTCACCATCAATCCGTCGCCTCAGGACATTGAGAGCGACGCCGTCAGGAGCCACTCGCACGAGAAGGATGCCATTGCGCACGCCGCCAAGGAGGACGATTCCGACGACAGCTCGCAGTTCAAGCAGGATGGCGTCAAGCAGGTCGAGGCCGTGACCCAGGTGTGGTCCAAGAAGACGATGTGGATCGTCTTTGCCTTGTATGTTTCCGTGGACTGCACTTACATGCTCGAGAGGGAAGCGAGTAAGCTCACTGCTCGCGTCTAGGCTCTACATGGTCAACTTTGTCGACACGCTTCTCCAGTCCGTCCACTCGGGTCTCGTAGCCTATGTCACGTCGTCGTTCCGCCAGCACGGTCTCCTGGCTGTCACGGGCATCTTCGCCTCCGTCCTCGGCGGTGTAAGCAAGCTGGCCATAGCCAAGATCATTGATATCCGGGGTCGCTGTGAGGGCTTCCTGATTATGATTCTCCTCATCGTCGTCGGCATGATCATGAAGGCTCTCTGCCAAAACGTCGAGACGTATGCGGCGGGCCACACGTTCTACTGGGTTGGGCACACTGGCCTCGGATACATCATCGACATCATCCTCTCCGACATGACGACTCTTCGCAACCGAATGATCATGTGGGGTCTCTACATGAGCCCTCGTATTGCCGCCACCTTTGGCGGTCCTCGCATTGCCCAGCTCTTCTACGAGAACTCGACCTACCGATGGGCCTTTGGCTCTTTCTGCATCATCCTTGTGGCCTTCTCCATCCCTGTGGCCGCCATCTTCATCTACCACGAGCAAAAGGCAAAGAAGTTGAGCATACTGCCAGAGAAGAGCTCCCGGACGACCTGGGAGGCGACGAAATTCTACTTTGTCGAGTTTGACGGTGCGTGCCCAGTCTTCTCGCGGCAGCGGCCGTTCGATTGATACCCCAATACTGACCCGCCCTCTACAGTGGTTGGCATGTTCTTTACCATTGCTGGCTTTTCCCTGATCCTCATTCCCCTGAATATTGCCACCCGGGCCCCGAACGGTTGGGCAACTGGCTACATCATTGCCATGATGGTCGTCGGCTTCGTGTGCCTCGTCGCATTCGCCGTGTGGGAGAAGTGGTTCGCCAAGGTGCCCTACTTTCCGTTTGCGTATCTCAAGGACAGGACAATCCTGGGCGCGTGTCTGCTCGACGGCTTCCTGTTCATGTCTGTGTTGTGAGTACCCCTTCAACAGACACGGACCAAGCAAGCAGGATTTCTGACCATGGTGTATAGCTGCTGGGACACGTACTATTACTCGTACCTGCAGGTTGTCCACGACCTCAGCATCTCCGTCGCGGGATATACCCTCAACGCCTATGCGCTTACCTCGACTATCCTCGCCCCCTTTATCGGCCTGTGAGTTTCCCGCGTACCGCGACTTTATGCGACTTTTTGTGCCCTAACACTGGATTAGCGGTCTCCGTTACTACGGCCGATACTACTGGGTCGCCGTTGCGGGCATCCCATTCTGCGTCCTCGGCACTGCATTGCTGTACCACTTCCGTCAGCCTGGCGAGCAGCTCGGATACCTCGTCATGTGCCAGGTCTTCCACGGCGTCTCCGGTGGCCTCTGGGCCATGACCGGCCCGCTCGCGCTCATGGCGTCGGTCGGCCACCAGGACATTGCCGTCGTGATTGCTCTGCACGGCATGTTTTCGTCCATCGGCCGGGCCATTGGCCTCGGCATCTCGGGCGCCATCTGGACCAACGACCTCCCCAGGGAGCTCAACAAGGCGCTGCCGGACTACGCCAAGAACCAGAGTGCTGCCATCTACGGCGACATCAAGAAGCAGTTTGCCTACCCCATCGGCCACCCGATCCGCGACGCCGTCATCGTCGCCTACGGCGTTGTTCAGCGACGGATGGTCATTGCCGGCTGTGCCATCCTGCCCTTCATCATCATTTGCGTGTTGGTTTGGCGCAATCTGCCGATTGACAGGAAGCAGACCAAGGGCAACGTCTTCTAAGCAAAGGCGGTGTCGTTGTAGGATACTGGGGCGTGCTGTCTGTGGACGTATCTGGTGGACCATACCATAACTTGGAGTACAATGTGCCGTGCTCAATCATAATATCTAATCTCGCGGCGTAAAAATGCATCCGTTGGCTATCCCTTGTGATTTTGTGATTGTGAGCGGCAATGCGATTCTGCAATGCGGGACGGGACGTTGGCGAAAAGAGACACGGCTCTGCGATCAGATGATATGATGGCGGTATCTCAAGACTCCATACCGACCCCGCCAGTCAGCTCTGAGCCTCGACTCTTTTCTGTCTGGAAGAAGTATGATGTATCCATCCGGGTTTTGACATTGAATTGTCAGTGGCAAACGACAGGAGAGATGATCGATGTTTGCGTTCAGTGGCATCAGGATTTGCGGCGCCGGAGAATAACCTTCAAGTGAATGTCCATAGCACGTTTCGCACAGCCAGTCGAGCAAGCATCCAAGTCGCCCGAATAGGAAATCCCGGACATGAAGCGGGGAGATGGCTGTACGACCACTCGCGACCTCAGCCTCACCTGGACTGGCCGTAGCAGATGTAATTAATTGGCTGAATGAAAGGCCGCAACCCACAGTAGCGGTTGACTGCCTTGGAGACGTTGGAGATATTTGAGGAGCTGTAGCTGGGAGGGGGAGCCTAGAGGTGACTGCATCATCAACGAGGTGGGGCCTCTGCTGTTCCCCCCACAGGGCTGCCCGCCTGGAGCAATTTAGAGGCTCCCCCACGTCGGGCCCGAGCTCACCTGCTGCTCAGCACCGCATCAGATCGCCATCACTAGATCTCGACTTCACCTCCTGCAGCCGCCGTTGGATGCGCCGCTGCTGGATGCCGGACGAGCATCAAGCCAGGCGCTCCAGTAAAGAGGCCGCTTACCTGGTAGGTTCTGACTCCTTCCCGGCCGGCGCTGGCGCATTGCCTCTCCTCTGCCTCTGCCCTGCCTCCGCCTCTGCCACCATCACCCCAGTTCGCCATCCACGCATCGAACCACCACGCGGCCGACACAGGGAGCTCGTGCCACGGTTTCAGAACTCCACTGCGAGTCGCCGAACCCGAACGGATAGCAGGCAGGGCAGACGCTGCTCTGCTCGGATGGCTTCGACGGCTGCCTGGCACGGGCATCGCAGCAGCCAGTGCGCCGTGCCAGAAGCGGCGGCCTGAGTCGGCAGCTCCCGTCTTTGCGCCTTGGCCATGCCGCTGTCGACGAGATACGGTCCACGGCGGTTCAGCTGAGCCTCTCGAGCTCCCGTCAGTGGCTAGCCGGCCCATCGCAGCGTCGCCCCGAGTCTAGCAGGAGCACCTTTCTATGTCGTGTGCTGAGCCGTGCGACCGTCTGCTCGCGTCTCCTCCTCTCGCCAAGGCCGGCCAAGACCTCACCTCATCAGTCTCCTCCAGCACGTTGGCATCCCATCCTCTTGACGTCCCGTCTGTTCCTTTCCGTCGCGCCGTGTCACATCACAGTCCTTGCGCCACAGGTTCGGTCATTCTGTGCTAACCACCCCTGCAGCACGCGCTGCGCTGAATCTCCGGGCCGGCTTCACTCCTTCGAGCGGCAGACCCGGACGCCTACCCTCAGGCTCCGGGCACCGCCTCGCAACTCATACTCTGCGGCTTCAAGCAGCATGTTTCGGGGCCAAAGCCCCGGCTAGTCCCGAGTGACGGATTGCCAGTTTTCGGAGCCCTCGCCAGCCTACGAGCCGCCCGCCAGACTCGGCGTCGGCTGCCTGCGACGTTACTGAGGCTCCCTGGCTGGCTTGGAGCTCGCAGGCCCAGACTCTCTCTTCATCGCCGCTTTGCGAAGCTCTGTGGAGACCTCGCGCGGGTTGAGCCGCCTGCATATTATCCAGGGACGAGCCGAGCCTTCATCTGCCCGTTGCCAGGCCTTGTATTATGTCTTCGGCCGCCCCCCCTCGCCTCGGCGACGACAGGGCCGCCTTTCCCGTCTCTCCAGCCAGCTCTATCGCTATGGGGCATGCTCTCGATGGCTACAACCACTCGGCAACGCAGTTTATAGGCCACACCGCGACTGTCCACCATCAGCAAATCCCTCCGACGGACGATGCCGCGCCAGAAAGGCAGGATGACCTTGACAGCCCCGGCCAGGAGCAAAACGACGCTTCATCGGGCTCCGATGAGCCTGCCAAGAAGAGGCGGCGTAGCCGCAAAGGCCTGGGGAAGAGGTTTGAATGCCCGACCGAAGGCTGTGGCAAAAGCTATTCGAGAGCAGAGCACCTGTATGTCACTGTGGCCGTCTCAGACGGCATGGCCAACGCTTCCTCGTCGCAAAACTGACAGCATGCAGCTATCGCCACCAGCTAAATCACAACTCCAAGCAGGTCTTTCGCTGCGAGTACCCTGACTGCCCTCGCACTTTTGTTCGCGGGGACCTATTGAAACGGCACATGGACCGGCATGCTGCGAAAGGGCTTCAGCTCGGCCGGAGGGACTCCATAGCTGGCCATCTGGCGCAGACTGCTGCCTCCGACGCAATGGCCGCTGAGGTCCAGCGCTCTGATCCTGCATTCGGAACTGGGCATCAACCACCCCTGCAGTACCAGTCACCTCAAGAACAATCAGGCAGCCCATATACACCTCTTAGCAGCACGCCACCTGCAGCACACCCCAACGGGACGTCATCTGCCAGTGCTGCGGAAGGCTATGGGCACGAAGCCACCTTTGAGCACCACGGACCGCATAGTCTTCCGCATAGTCTTCCGCATAGGTCTTCGGCTGGGCCACCTCGCCCGTCGATCCAAACCACCTTCAACCCCTACAGCTCATTATCACAGCAAGGGGTCAACCCACCGGGCTTCCAACACGGGCACCCGAACGTCACGTCGCACCCCCCGGCGTCGTTTGTGCCCCAGCAGAACGTGATGCCGATACACTTGCCGCCTGCCCAGTATTCTAATGTCCAGAGCGAGGATGCATCGGGCGGCCCGAGCCACGCATATGCCGCGACCACTTCGACAGACTATTCGGACTCGACGCACCGCCAGTCCGCCGAGATGATGGTTCTTGACCAGATGGCCATGTCAGGGACCGGGCCAGTATTCGGAGACGACGGAGCACTCAACAAGTCACCATATGTCGGCATGCCTGAGGATTTCATGGCATACTTGTTCAATTCTTTGCCAAGCACAGGCTCCCCTGCCAGCCAAACACTGCCAGCTCCGAACTCCAAGTACGCCATCGCTGACGACTTGCTCGACCGATGCTCGACTTCGGCTAACAGTTCATATAGCTACGGAGATTTGCAGGGCCCCCAATACCCTGCTGCTTATCTCGGCGGCGAAAACACATCAATGGGGTACTTTCCCGCGGCGCCACAGCAAATTATGGCAGTCAACAATCTGCTCGACCAGAACGCCCCCGAAGCCAGCATCTCCGAAGAGAAGAGCGAGGAACTATTTGATCTAATCAAGGATAGATTTCACGAAAACGACCTACCGCCGATCGAGCGCCAGAGAGACAGCATTGTTGGTGGTGATCGTACAAATGGCAACCACATGTTGAGCCGACGAATGATGCAGGCGTACATTTCTTCTTACTGGTACCACTTCAGTGATCAGATGCCGATCCTGCACAAACCTACCTTTTGCTCTGACGAGACGCCGAACCTACTTCTTCTTGCTATGATGACCATTGGAGCGGCGTGCCTGGACAGGACTCATGACCAGCAGGCCGTGAAGGCCGGTGGCAAGATCGCAAACTTTCTTGCCCGACATCTGCGTTGGGAGATATTCATGGATTGGAACTTCCGGCCGCCGGCAAAGCTGTGGGTCTTCCAAGCTCTCATTCTACTCGAGCTGTACGAGAAGATGTACTCGACACGAGAGCTGCACGAGCGGGCCCATATTCACCACGCGACGACGATTACGTTGATGCGACGGGGGCGGTCTCTCATTGGGAAGTCCTCCTTGGATTCTCCACCCACCAACCCTCGGGATGGGCAAAACGGATCACATCACTCCTCGACCGGCGGTGCAACCCAGACGCCAGAGGAATGGTGGAGCCACTGGATTACGAGCGAGGCGACGCGACGAGCGGCGTTTGCAGCCTTCATAGTAGATACCACTCACGCCACCATGTTTGGACACTCCGGGGTGATGGTCGCCCACGAAATGAGACTGGCGCTGCCTTGCGACGAGTCGCTGTGGCGAGCCACGAGCAGCGCCGAAGTGGCTAGAGTTGAGTCCAACCTCAGCGCCCAGGGCATCAAGCCCATGTCGTTTCTCGAGGGTCTGAAACGCACTTTGAGCCATCAGGAGATGCGGACGACATCCTTTGGAAGGGCAGTTCTCATGGCCGGGCTTCTCAGCGTGACGTACCACATGCACCAAAGGGATCTCCAGGTCAACATATTGGGCGGTGGTGTCATACACGCGCTGGGTGGTCGCGACAAGTGGCGAGCAACCTTGACCCGAGCATATGATTCCTGGAAGGCCGACTTTGACAAGGCGTTGGCGCAAAGCGAGCCGTCGAGCGACCCTTACCGACACGATGCGGTGAAGCACGAGTTTAACATTGTTTTTGCGAGCCGCACCGTCTTGCATCACCTGGCGCACATGGCAATGCATGCGGACATTGTGGATTGCCAGATATTTGCCCGTGCCAAACGACTGCTTGGGCGTAGCATAGGGCCGCAGGAGCTCCATGGCGCCGAGCGGAGAATACAGGAGTTTTGGGCACATACGGCACGCGCCCGAGACGCCACATACTATGCTCTCAAGTTTCTATGCTCGGTACTGTTGCCCGGAGCGGACGGAGCGCCGCACGTGCAGGGGCATTACCCAGACAAGCCGTACGAGGCGCGGTACGACGTACTAATGAACCGGCCGTGGGTGCTGTACTTTGCGGCGCTCATCGTCTGGTGCTACGGCTTCGCCTTGGAGGGCCCATGCGCGGAAACGGTGCACACCATGGCGCCGCATGAGGCTCAGAACGAAATGCGGAATTACCTGCTCAGGTACGGCAGCATCGCGGACCCCAACGAGCTGCACTCGATGAGAGGCCTCAACAACAACACGGCGCTCTTGGCGGTGCTTAAGGATTCGTTCGAGCATACCCGGTGGGACCTGCTGCACGAGGCGGCGAACCTGTTGCGAAACTGCATCCTACTCAACGCAGGCGGCATTGTCTAGGGATATGTAGACTTGCTGGGCAAGGGTCGGGAGTGACAGGGCTGGTGTACATATGGCAGGCCATCCCTTGGTATGGGGAGGAGTCATGTCTGTCTCGCTATTACGGGACTGGGAGATGGCGGCGGGTTGTGTCTTTATATACCCCGAAAGCAGTTGGGTGGTTCAGGTTCAGGCTCGCGGGCTCATTGGTCTGCGGATGTCCGGTGGTACTGTAGGGAATACATGTGGCGTTGGAGATCAAAGGTCGTGTAGCATGGGCAATTCGGTCGTATCTTGGTCTTCTTTTTGGCGGTTGCTTTGCAAGCCAGCATGAGTGGATCAGCATTGTGATGAAGTAACAAGGCTGGTCAGGAAAGGTGGCATCAAAGGGTGACGTGGACCGTACTATTTGCAAGATCAGGAGGATCCCTTGCCTGTTCCAAGCGTCGGAGCTGTTATCTAGATCTGACAGTGAACCAATTCAATCCTGTCAGCATTTCGCTCTTTATATCTGATATTCTACTCGTTAATCTGAAATGCCTTTGACTCATCGCCCAGCCATGCGCGGATCTCGTCCAACGCACTGAGGTCGTTCTGCGGAACAGCAACCTGAACGTCCTCATCGTACCACTCATAAGTGCGACCGACGCCTTCCAAGCTCTCGCCCTGCCGCCGACAGGACCCAAAATCAATGATGACTGCCGTGTTGTTGTAGAGCATAATGTTGCTGGGGTTGATGTCGTTGTGGACAACCCCCAACGAATGGAGATGTCGAAGGCCACTCTCGACGCCTCTGATAATGTGACTATAGTCTTCTCCCTTGCGACGGACAGACGTTGATTGCCTCTTCGTGTAGCTTTCCGGGTTGACAGTCTGCATCAATGTGCTGGAGTATTTGGCAAAGCAGATGCCGGTGATTCTGCCGTCAGATACCTGGCAACCGAGGTATCTGGCAATGTTGGAATGCGGATTCCGCTTAAGAAATTCGCAAACCTCCACTTCAGCGAGAACAGAGTCTGCGATATAATTTGGTTGCGGACTTTGATGATGCTGGTTATATGAGATCAATCGAGGTGTTTTGATATGAGTGTTGCACGGCAGTGGGTCGGGTGCGCGCGTGAATTCGGGGCGGTATGGAGGACTGTAGGCGGAGACGGGTATAATGAGGTTGGAATCGAGGTGTTCGCCCCTGATTTCTGAGGGAGCCGAGTAACGAGATTTAGAAACTGCGTGGTACACATCGTTGCCTGCTTGATATACGACAAGAGTACCTGTATATTGGAACCTGCCGTCGACCTCTTCGAACAATTCGTTTGTCTCAATCACGTCAGGATGCTCGCTTGGGGGCGGTGTCGTTGACATTGCGTCGCTTTTTAGAGTCGATAGAGATTGACTGTGAAAATTACTCCGAGAGCCACGCTAGATGGATAGTTGATATGTTCCGACTGTGCAGGGTGAAGCGGTGAGGTGGTCAAAAAACTTGGCGACTTGTCAGGGCGCGGGCCCGGCGATGGTCGGAGCGGTGGAATCCCACGTGATAGAAGTTTATGAATATAGATACTGATCCCGTTCTTGTTGTTTTGACAGCCGTGATTTATACAATCTGTCGGCACCTCGTCTTGGCCTCTGTTTGCCTCGATGTCGGCGTCGCAGGGTAGTCTCGTAGCAATAACGCCTGCTGTCTCAGAATAATTAATTGATTCAGCTAACTTCAGGAAGTCAAGGGCCTCATCAATCGATGCCGTGGTTATTGAGTTGTTGTCGATTGATGTCGAAAGTGCGAAGTCGCAGTGATACGGGGGATCACCAGGAAATCCCTTACCATCCGCCCGCATCCTTCGAACATTGTTCCGAACGTCGTCATCGGCACCGTAGATGCGAACGGTCTCATAGTGGTAGTATCGGGCAACGTTAATCACACCTTCTCAGTCGCTTCTCAGTCACTTCTTAGATAAGTACACCCTCCGCGGTCTAGGAACTGCCACGAGTCCTTGATAATGAGCGGCGTCTGCGGATCTTCTTTGCGATGAGCCCTCGAATAGGTTGTCGTCCGGCCGGCAATGCAGGGTGCGCGATTCATGACCTTGTCAATGATACGCTGCTTTATCTGACCGTCTCGTTCGATCTCGATAGACCGCTCGCCGCCGGATGTAATAATGGTAGGATTAAAGCCAAGACTGTCTTCGTCAATCTAGAGAAATCCGAGAATAGCGGTCACAAACTGTCGTCTACTATCCTCGTTGATGTCGAATTATTCGGAGGCGACCTCCCCGAGCCGGTCGAAAAGCGACGGGTGTCTTAAGCGGTGTCTTAAGCGGCGAGTACCTCTCTCGCGTACCTTGTGAGATCAACCCATGCTATCGAAGCTATGTCGGCCTTCGGGTTGCTGCGCTTGCCTGTAGAGCCCTCCCAGTGGTGTCCTTGGCTGCGCCAACATCGTTCGTCGAGCTTCCAGCTTCGGGATTAAGCCGCCAAACCAGGCCAGCACGTCGCGCTCTTTGGCGCGTGCCCAAGGACCCTTAATCCGTCCAAGGGCGCCTCTAGCTATAAGACCATGGCTGTGCGCTCCCGTGAAGAACAAGTCCAGTCAAATGAGCGCGCGGGGCTTCAATGTCAGTTGCGGATAAGGTTCCACTGTTAACCGCACGCACGCATTCAGTGGGGAGCTCCAGCTGAACCCCGCCACGATCGCCCCCAGCCCTTCCCGGAACTCCATTATCTCCGACCGTCGTCGCGCCATCTCTGCTCCTTCAACCTCGTTTCACCTCTGCCATCCACCTCGCTCAAGGCTCTGCCTTTGATCCCTCCACTCGCAGCTTTATGAAT
This sequence comes from Tolypocladium tundrense, assembly GCA_024340025.1. Taxonomy (NCBI): domain Eukaryota; kingdom Fungi; phylum Ascomycota; class Sordariomycetes; order Hypocreales; family Ophiocordycipitaceae; genus Tolypocladium; species Tolypocladium tundrense. Next base: position 18,499 of record JALHBX010000932.1, on the reverse strand, counting down.
AAGGCCAGCACGACTAGGATCTTGACACTGGACATACGGGCAGGAGAGCACCAACCCCGTCGCCCGAGATGACGCTCTTGACATCGTTGCCCCCAGAGATTCTCCACAACATCTTCCAGTGGCTTTCCCCGGAGGATCTGCTGCTGCTTCCCCGCGTCTGCCGTCGGTTCCATATATACGTTAGGGACAATTGGAAGCTGTGCCGCGACGTGTACACGCGCACGCTGGTACGTTTCTGTCTTCTCTCGGCATTGTCGCCAGCGGCTATGCCTGGGTGCGCGCGACAAGCGTGGATGCTGACCCATTGCAGGACACGCCTGAAGCCAAAGACCTGGACTGGGAAGCTGAGCTGCATGACCTGCTGAAGCTTGAGTCTATTTGTCGGCGTGAGACTGCCGCAGACAAGGTGAGGCCCTTTGGGCGTTGAGTCTCCGCCCGTGCCGGGCTAACTCATTCACGTAGGAGCATGAACTGGAGTTTGTCTCCCGACATGTGGAACGACTGCTCAAGCACGCCTCCTCGCAGGGTCAGACGATTGACAACTCTCATACTCACTGCGCTTCACGAAACGTCGATTTCCTCACGGAGCTATTCAAGAATCAGTCGAATCGCGAGGCCTTCCTCCAGCGATCGTTCCTCTTCGACAGAGTTCGAAATGAGCACCAGAATCCAATCCGCCGCCGCCGCCAGCTGCCCAAGCCAGAGCACCAACAGAGCGCCAAGCTTCACTGCTTGTACGGCAAGCCAATCCTCAATCTTGGCAGACTTAGGTCGACCAGGACGTACCCGTTTGCTGCCTCCAAGGTCTACGACCTGCGCCAGTACACCGACCTCACGAAATGGGGCCCCTTCATGGATGACACGACCGATAGGGTGGACTGGGAAAAGGTGGAGGCTATACTCATCGTCTTGGGCTACAACATCACCATGAGACGCGTATCCAAGCTCTTCAGTGATGTTTGGGACACTCCTTTCTCCGGATCCTGGCCCAAGAGTTATATGCCCTCTCCGAATGCCGAGATTACACCTCTGGACGGTAGTGATCCGTATGGCGTGACTGGCACTTGGTATCGCGTTCGTCACCCACATACATGAACGGCAGCACGTACAGGCTAGAGGCTGACGCGGCATTAGATTGTGTGTTTTCTCGACTACAACGACTTCTTCAACTACAACTTTCCTGCCGGAAGTGACGTCCCTGCTGATGCTCCCCGGCCGGCCCTCAATGTTGGCGAGGCGACCCGTCTGATCATCATGAGGAACTACGTCACTGCCGTAGAGCCTCCCGGTCCAGACGATGGCCAGGCTCTGCCAGTGGTGCATTTCAGAGGAGTGTCCCGATCGCTCGACGACTCGTCGGACAACAATGCAAACTCCGATCTCCGAGGTAGGTGATTCAGCGTCCCAGCTCCATTCGCGAGGTTGCAGCTAAACTAAGCGGGAGCTTTCACGTCGAAAGGCACCGTACGCCTGACCAAGGAAGGCGAAGTTCGATGGACGACCACTTCCATCATCCACGGCGAGGAGCGCTGGCGGAGCGAGGGTATCCAGATTGGCGGCGTAAGATCAGCTCGTGGTGTCGTGGGGAACTGGTTTGACAAGTGAGCTGGAATAAATCCCAGCCAGGGCGGCGGATTCAAAAGCTGATGTTGAGCTAGGGATTTCGACATACACGGACCCGCCGGACCGACGGCCTTTTGGAAAGCCAGCGATACGTCGGGAACCGTCGACACAATCCACGATTTGCTCACCAACGACTTTTTGCTCACGTATAGTACCGTCGCTTACATGGATGATTCGGACCCGGAGGCAGAGATGGACTACGAAGACGAAGACGACGACGAGGATCTGGACGAGGACATGGATGCTGAGCCCGTGTCGAATGAGCTTCCGGGCCTGCTGCTGGACGCACAGCTCGAGGTGGCGGACATTGTGCAGCAGACTGGTGGGCAGACGGAGCAGGCTTGAGGGCGTCGCACGGCGTACCGAATGGATGTCTATTTGTGATATATGGAATGTGACTCCCAAGTGTTGTGCGTCTGTACCTCGTACTGGCCCCATGATGTTCTCATCCCTTCTAGTCGTGCCACATGCAGTTGTCTTCCCCCGCCACCTTTGCCCTCACAGGTTCGCCTCTGGATCGATATTCGCCTTGCCGTGATCACACATGCACAGCAACTGGCCGTCGCTCTTGCGCTTCATGACACCGCGCAGGGAGCTAAGGCGCTTGCCGACCTGGACGATGTGGCACTCGATGATGACCTCCTCGCCGGAGCAGGCGGGCCGCATGTAGGTGACGTTGAGGGTGCGGGTGACACCCATATACTGCCAGAAGCCCGGGCGGTTGACGAGGGCGAGGGGCATGGTAGTGCAGAAGTCGAAGAGGGTGGCCGCGGCGCCGCCGTGGAGGTTCTGCAGGCGGTTGCAGTGGTCGGGCTGGACTGTGTAGGTGAAGGTGACGGAGGGGTGGGGGAGGGCGGAGGAGGTGGATTCGACAGCGAGGTAGGGGATGAGGGCGGCCATCCAGTCCTGAGAGTGGGTTGTGAGTTTCATTCAGATGGATAGCAAGGGAGATGGTGAGAGCTTGGGTGTACGGGTGAGGCTTACACCGGCCTTGACGTGACCTTCCTCATTCTTGGTGAGCTTCAGCCAGGCGTTGATTTTCTCCGTAGGGGAGCCGTGAAGGACGGGGTCGTGCTCGTCGGATTTCTGGCTGTCACTCATGGCTGCGGTTGAACGTAGAATTCTATACAGACGCGTGTTGATTTGGTGGAGTGAGAACCGATTCCGGGGATATCGGAAGCGATGAGAGCGATGGATGGGGTGCGCGCCGGGATACAACAATTATTGCACAAAAAGGAACACAATTTGCCGCCAGAATGTAATAAAAAGGAATTGATGGTTGAATCATGTAGTTGTGAGAATGAGTCTGAGCTGCAGCTGCAGGGTCGTTACGAGTACACGGAGCGTGGCAGAAGACCCAACAAAAGTGGGGATGCTCCGGGAAGCCGGCTACCATACGGGGAAATCTTGGGGTTGGCCGTGGCAGGACCCAAATTGCCGAGGCTCTTCACATGGGGTCGCGCTTTCCGCCTCCGTCACCGGACCCACCTATGTCCCGTGGCCAGCAATCCATCGCGTCCCCTCCAGGTCTCCAACTCTAGACCTCAACTTCATCACCACCAGCCAGCTCATCCAGATGCCGAATAGAAGCTGCGCAAGGTGACCGCGCACGCGTACACGCACGCGCATTCGCACTGCAGACGCCCCCTCCATTACGCATCCTTCCCCAACGCGCCGAGATGGAGTTCGTCACGGCCCTTCGGGGCACCTTTGACGACAACAAGCCGTCCCTGTTCGAGGTTCTCTCCGAGCAGCAGCTCAACAGCCTCCTCCCCCCGACTCTGCGCTACCTCCTCACCGTCGCGACCCAGCGGCACCCTCGGTACCTGCTGCGCATCCTCAACTCCTTCGACGAGCTGTACGCAGGCTCTATGCTGCTCGTCGAGCGGCACTACCTGCGCACGCGTGGCGGCTCCTTCACCGAGAACTTTTACGGGCTCAAGCGCGAAAAGGCGCTGCGCGGCGAGATCCCACGCGCGAGCCTGGCGGCGCCGCACCTGGTGCGTGACACGCTCAAGCTGACAACGGCCGACGTGTGGAGGAACCTCGCGGTGCTGGTCGGGGTGCCGTACCTGAAGAGGAAGCTGGATGAGAGTTACGAGGTGAATGCGCCGAGGGCGCTGCTTGGCGCGGCGTATACGCGCATGCCCGACAACCCAACCCTCCGCGACCGGTTCCTGCATTACTACAGGTGGTTCCTGCGCAACATATACCCCAGCGTCAATGCCGCCTACTACTTTGCGATATTGGCGTTCAACCTGGCCTATCTCTTCGACCGGACGAAATACCACAACCCGTTGATGTGGGTGATCGGGACGAGGCTACGGAGGATGACAATGGCGGACCATCAGGCTATCGAGGCCTTGACCAACAAGCCAAAACCCGGCGCGAGGGCTGGCCCCCGGTCAATTTTCTCCCCGAGCGAGCTAGGGTCCAAGGCGCTGTCGAGCTTGTCGCTGCTCCTGCCGATGAGCATATTTGCACTCAAGTTCTTGGAATGGTGGTACCAGTCCGACTTTGCGAAGCAGCTCACGCGGAAAGCGACCGAGCACATCGATCTACCTCCACCCGTCATCTCGGGGCCCCAGAAGAAGCCCACACCCAAGAAGAACGCGCAGGACGGCGACGAGAAAGACCCCCTCATTACAGCAGAAGAGGCGCCGATTGCGACACCGTCAATGCTACCAATTTACGTTGTCCGAGCGCCGGAAGACACGTCGGCATGTCCGATATGCCTAGGCGATATCGTTACCCCGACAGCCTGCCAGACGGGCGTCGTATACTGCTACACTTGCATCCACAAGTGGATCGAGGGTACGCACGACAGGCAGGAAAGCTTCATGGAGGCGCACGCCGGCAAATGGGAGGGCGGCCAGGGGCGGTGCGCAGTCACTGGGAGACGCGTCCTTGGCGGGACAGAGGGCCTGAGGCGAATCATGGTCTAAATGGTCGACGGCAGTTTTCCGCAGGGATGAGGAAGAAGGCGGACCGCGCCATCGCGTAAAAGGTTGGTTCGCACCTCTGGCGTTTGGGGCAAATACCCTGCCTGGGTTGGAGAGTGCTATTTCGGCCATGGAGAGGCATGTAGATGAGATCTGGGCCAGTAGGAGGCGGCCGTTCGGCCAGTTCTGGAATGAGGGTCCCCGGGCATCCATGTCTCAGACATGCGGGATGGCTGGACGACCGACGACGAGCCTCGCGGTGGCGCAACCCGGTTTCTACGCCGGCATGTCTTGAATAGACTTCCGATACCGTCGTCCCGGGCAGCGGAGGCTGTAAGCCAGCCACTCTGGAATTGAATACGCGCCTCGAGCGCAAGAGACAAAGACCATTGTCGAAGAGGTTCAGCAGGTGACAATGTGACAATGGCATCCCTCCGCCAAGACTGTGCCTGGGGACTGGAATGCCTCGACGACCAACCTCGTGGCCGGCGCTGCCGTCTGCACCCCGAGCCACGTTATGGCGCGTTCCGTCGACCCGTCCAGCCTCGAACCCATTCCACGAACCCCTGCCACTCGATATAGCACTCCATCTATATATGGCGTCGAAGTTGTCGCGATAGCTGTTTTGCCTTTGCTCATTCTCTCTCCTACCCAGAGCTTCTGCTTTGACCCAAACGACTCTCTCGAACATTTGGGTCACTCTTTTCCAATTCTCAATACTGGTGATCGGCGGCGATGTCTTACTCTCTGGCTACTTCCTACGTGGGAGAGTCGTTGCTGTCGGGCTTCAACTGGTTCGACGGCCGTGATCCTTCGAACGGCTACGTTGCCTACCAGAGCCGGAACAATGCCGAGGCACAGGGCCTTTTCTCTGTGGATGAGAACACCGGGGTGGTCAGGCTGGGCGTTGATCACACGAATACCTATGGCCTGAACGAAGGGCGGCCGAGCATCAGACTCGAGAGCAAGGCGGCGTACAACGAGGGCCTCTTCATCGCCGACTTTCTGCACATGCCACCCTCGCAATGCGGTCTCTGGCCAGCATGTAAGTCACATCACCTGCCGCGCCCAGAGCTCCTGGAACAATGGATACTAACCAAGACACAGTCTGGTCATACGGCACCAACTGGCCCAACGGCGGCGAGATCGACATCATCGAAGGCGCCAACACGGCGCACCAGAACATCATATCGGCACACACTGCCGACGGATGCACGCAGAGCCCCTCGCTAGAGGGCCTGTTCTCCGGCGAGCAACGCGACTTGGACTGCGCCGTCGGGAACATGAACATCGGCTGCGGCTTCAACCCGCCGGCCAACGACACGTCGTCGTACGGCGACGGCTTCAACGCCGTCAACGGCGGCGTGTACGCGATGCAGTGGGACTCGACGTACATCAAGATCTGGCACTTTGCGCGCGACGAAATCCCCCGCGACATTCAGCGAAAGAAGCCGGATCCCCGGGGGTGGAAGCTGCCGCAGGCTGTGTTTGGCGGATCGAGCTGCGACGTGAGGTCGTTCTTCAAGGACATGAGCCTGGTCATCAATATCGTAAGCCACGACTGCGGCTGCAAAGATATTCTGGAAAGCTAACCCTGGTGTAGAACTTTTGTGGTGATTACGGCAACGGCATCTGGGGCAGGGTGGATCAGTGCGACAACTTCGCGCCGACATGCAACGAGTACGTCGCCAACAACCCGAAGGCCTTTGCCAACGCCTACTGGGACGTGCAATACATCGAGGCGTACCAGCTGTCCAACAGCACCAACAGTACCGCAGCGCCGACCGCCGAGCCCACGACGACGACGACCATGACTTCCATGTCCACAACGACGGTGACCGTCGGCGGCAGCAGCACCAACACCGACATCACCACCTCATCGTCCGTCCCCGAGAAGCCGTCCGCTACCGGGGTGCCCGTCAACCCGGCCAAGGTCGGCAAGTTTGCGTACCTGGGCTGCTTCGGCTCCAGCACCGGCTTCCCGACGTTCCGCAAGACCAAGGACAGCACCGACATGACGCCCGAGCTGTGCGTCCACGCCTGCGAGGGCAGCACCTTTGCCGGCGTCTTTGAGAGCAAGTGTTACTGCGCGAGCGCGCTCGACGCCGACACGCGCGCCACGGGTCCCAAGGAGGGCGGCGTGTGCGACCGCGCGTGCCCCGGCGACCCCGCCGTGTTCTGCGGCGGGCTCATCGAGCGCAGTGACGACCTCGGCAACGGGACGCGCCCCGACGCGCCGCGGACGCCCACGCGCCGCGCCGTCCGCCGCGGCCTCCCGAACACGCACCTGCTGACCGTGTACGGCGCCGTGGGAGGCGGCAACAACGGCTCGCAGCCGCTGCCGCCGCAGCCGCCGCCCATGGCGCCCGGGTCCAACGTCACGCGCTCGAACACGGTGGCCACGTCGACGGCGTACCGCACCGTGTACCCGCTGCCGGCGTCTACCGGGGACAAGCTCGACGTGGACAAGAACCCGAAGCGGCCGTCCAGGACGCACGGGCCTGTCACGGTGACGGATGTTGCCACCAAGGTCATCGTCGAGGATTGCGGGTGCGAGGAGGATGAGAATAGGGATAAGGGGGATAAGGGCGAGCCGGCGCCCAACAAGGAGCCAAAGCCGACGGGAGAGCTAAAGCCAGAGGGAGAGCCAAAGCCAGCGGGAGAGCCGAAACCAGCGGGAGAACCAAAGCCAGCGGGAGAGCCGAAGCCAGCGGGAGCGCCGAAGCCAGCGGGAGAGCCAAAGCAAAAGGGTGCACCGACCCACGCTCCCGCGCCGATATCCTGGACAACCTCGATGCCTTCGCCTCCGCCTCCGCCACCCGCCAACACAAAGGGCGACATCTCGCCTCCTCCCGCTCCCGAGCCCGCCGACGAAAAAGACACCCCTGCCGAACTGCCACCCAGACCTAGCGCTCCGAACATGATGCCCAACAGCACCACTCTCATCAGCCCGCCAGTGGTCACCGCAGCGGCACCAATCACCCGGGGCGGGATCAAGCTGACCGCGGCACTAGGCGCGGCTGTACTGGCGCTGGCAGCGGCTTTGTAAGGGAACGTCAGGGATGGAAGAGCAGGGCGACATGAAGAGCTATGGGAGGAGATTGGATATTGGGAATGGGATACTAATAACGACTGCGACGACTAATTATTTCCCTAGTATACCCCAAGCGTAAGTATTTTCCATAGAAATCATAGAAATGTTGGTTTATAGATAGACGCCACAAATTGACAAGCAAATATCAATTCACAACATCACATACCTTTTTGACGAAGTGATTCGAATTGATGTATTTAGACGCTATTAGCTGTTCATTCTAATCGATCAAAAAGGGGTCATTTCTCAAGGGAGGCGGGGGAAGGGGTGATGCGTCAAATATCCACTACTATGGCCCGGCTTTTGGCTCTCCCCGTGTTCTTGTACATTTGCGCCGCATTCACCATCAAGCTGCCCTGGTTGCTGCCCGGCCCGCCCATGAGCCACTTCCACAGGACGCTGTGCACGCCGTGGAAGAACACCTGCAGCATGTCGACCCAGGCCTGGTTGGGCACGAGGTCCCAGACGAGGCCGCGGCGCGGGCGCGAGAGCAGGCGCTCGTAGGCGACCTGCATGTCGTCAAAGTAGACGGACTCTTTGCCGTAGGCGCAGTGGGTATGGCCGAAGACGTGCAGCCGGGGCTTGACGCGCCAGACCTCCCGGAGGAGATGGGGGCAGCCGAGCCCGAGGTCACGGTGGTGCTTCTGGGAGCGCACGTCAGCGTGTACACCAACGCAACAAGAGGTCTGGGCTGTGCGGCGGCGTACTGGAGGGCTGTGGGTCACGAGAATGTCCGTTTGAGGAGGCACTTTGCTCAGCCAGGGCTGTCTGGCGGGCGAGTACTGGAACCTGATCAGAGTCAGCCTCACGGCGCAAGACAAGGGACTTTGTCTCGGATCCAAGCCACTGCCACTCACGCAAAGCTCTCGGGGCCACACTCTGGAATGTCAGGGGCGCCAAAGATGGCCACCCTCCGGCCCTTGATGTCCTGCACCGTCAGCTCGCCCTCGAGATACACCAGCCCATCGAGGTCGAGCTTCGCGCCGCTGCGGACGTCCTCGTCGGAGCGGCTGCGCGGGTCAAAGTAGCTATCGTGGTTGCCCGCGACGACGACCTTGACGCGGTGCGGCAGGCCCTTGAGCCAGTCGAGCTGCCTCTGGATGTCGGCCGCGGAGCCGGCGTTGGTGAGGTCGCCGGCGTGGATGAGGACGTCGCCGGGGGGCACGTCGACGACGGCGTCGTGCGTGTCGGAGATGCAGACGACGCGGATCGGGGGCCGGCCGCGCGGCGGGCGGAAGGGCGCGCCGCGGAGGAGCAGGACGAGGTGGTAGAACTGGGTGGTGAGGAACGTGAGCGGCGAGGTGAGGAGGTGGTCGAGGAGGGTGAGGCTCTCCCACTGGTTGCGCCGGCGGAGGCCGAGCCAGGTGAGGAGGCCCATGGGAGGTGTCGTCGGCGAATTTCAGTGAGAGTGAACGGATGAAGCTCGCTCACCAAGGCATGGTTGACGTTGGATGGAGATGGAGGAGCACTGATGTAATTGTGACAGGGGGAGCTCCAGGCCGCTAAGCCCGATGATCCCGGGCCCTAGCGCAGCCGGAGGGCGGCAGGCACAAACCACCGCTGAAGATGCTGCGTACCTCCCTCAGGTACGGAGGGGTATTCATGGATCGTCAATATTTCATACGCCGTACACTCAAGCATGGCTTTCAGCCATTGTATTCCGTGCATGAAGATCGCTTCGTCTTGGGCAGAAACGTCTTCCCCGACAACGCAGCAGCTGAGACATGGACCCGATCGTCAATCTAGGGAGCACGGACCACCCGGGGCCCAGTGACACCCATCGCCAGCTGAAGCTGGAGCTTGAGCTGCCGAAGCTTGATTTGCCTGGCATGACGTCTTGTCCTGCCCCCTCCGCCTTTTCATCCCATCTCCGAATTCAACCTCTCGCCTCGACGTCTGCAACCTCCCTCATACCTCAACTCAGCGTCGCCGACGAACTGCGCGCATCTAGCTCGATCCCCGGGATCTCACCGCCGGCCCAGAATGTCGAGCTTGAGGGGCCTGTACGGCAAGAAAGGCGATGGCAGCCAGGGCAACTTCGGGTACGCTCCGCGCGTTGCCAACCCAAAATTCAGGCGACTGTCAGATACTGACTGGGGCATATCGTTGCAGCGTTGACTATGTGATCTGCTACAAGGTGCCGCCAAATGGTATATCCTCACCCGGATCCAAGCCGAGAGAAGCCGCACTCACCCGTCCGCAGAACGAGCCGAAGCCGAAGCTGGTTTCGTCCAGCTCGTCGAAGCCCTGACGCACGTCGGCCTCGCCACCGAGGTCCGCCGCGGCGAGGAAGACTCGCTCCTGATCTTTGTCAAGATCATCTCGCAAGACCTCCTCGCCCAGCACGTCTACCGCTCCCGCCTGCAGGACTGGCTGCACGGCGTCCGCACCTCAGGCCCCGAGAGGGACATCTCGCAGTCTCTCAAAGATGAGCCCGTCACCGAAGCCGAGCGCCTACGGCTCGTGTACCAGCTGATCGTCCGACCCGAGAATGAAGGAGGCGCGGGCATCGCCAGGACCGGCTCCAGGTGGAAGTACGTCGACGGCGTCTTCCCACTGCACGACCAGGCCTTCAACAAGGCCTGGATCCAGAAGTGGAGCAAGAAGTACCTGCTGGATCAGGCCGACATCGACGAGATTCGGAACAAGTTTGGAGAGAATGTCGCCTTCTACTTTGCCTTTCTGCGGGACTACTTTCGCTTCCTCGTCGTCCCGTCTGTGTTGGGCTTCGCCGCCTGGCTGCTGATGGGCCAGTTCTCCTACCTCTACGCCCTCGGGTGCGGCCTCTGGTCGGTCGTCTTCTTCGAATACTGGAAGCAAAAGGAGGTCGACTTGAGCGTTCAGTGGGGCGTACGTGGCGTCTCCTCTATTCAGTACCCGCGATCCGAGTTCAAGTGGGAATTCGAGACGGAGGATGCGGTGACGGGGGAGCCGAAGCGGGTGTACCCTCACATCAAGCGGATACAGACCCAGCTGTTGCAGATTCCCTTTGCCTTTGCCTGCATTTTGGTGCTCGGGGGGCTGGTTGTCATATGCAACTCACTCGAAATTTTCATCAACGAGGTCTACGACGGCCCATTCAAGCAGTATCTGGTGAGTGAGAGGCACTAACATTGTACGTTACCGGGTGCTGACGATGATAAGGGGTTTTTGCCCACAGTCCTCCTCGTCGTGTTCACGCCGACGTTCTCGACCGTCCTGATGGGTGCTGCCAATGCGTTGACTGAAAGAGAAAATTACGAGACCGTGGACTGTGGGTTGTGCTCGCGACAGCGTGATTAACGAAGCGAGGCTGACAGAGTCCCAGCTTACAACGCTGCCCTCATCCAGAAGCAGTTTGTGCTCAACTTCATGACGTCGTACATGGCCCTACTGTTCACGGCCTTTGTCTACATCCCGTTTGGCGACATACTCGTCCCAATCCTCGACTTCTGGAGGGCGACGGCCCAGACAGTCACGTTCAGCGAAAAGCCCTTGCAGATCCAGAAATTTCAGATCAACCCTCAGCGGATCAGCAGCCAGATGTTTTACTTGACGGTCACGGCTCAGATTGTCAACTTTGTCACGGAAGTAATTGTCCCCTACGTGACGCACAAGGCCTTCGCCAAGGCCAAAGAGTTCCAAGGCAAGGGGGCCACGCAGACGCAGGATCAGCCCGAGGAGGCCGAGTTCTTGAAGAGAGTCCGGGGCGAGTGCCGGTTCGAGGTCTACGACGTATCTGGAGACTATCGAGAGATGGTTATGCAATACGGTAAGCGGGATGCCTCGAATGTGCTACATGAGGGAGGCGCGAATCGCTGACATGGTACAGGATACCTTTCGCTCTTTTCGGTGGCTTGGCCCCTGGCGGCTTGCTGCTTTCTCGTCAACAACTGGGTTGAATTGCGGTCGGACGCATTGAAGATTGCCATCAGCTGCAAGCGCCCCATCCCGTGGCGATCGGATTCGATTGGGCCTTGGCTGACGGCGATTGGATTCCTCTCATGGCTCGGTAGCATCACGAGTGCCGCCATCGTATACCTCTGCAGTGGCACTCGAAACGGTGCCAGATCAACGACGTCTCCGATCACAGCGTGGGGTGGGCTTCTCAGCGTGATTCTGGCGGAGCACTTCTACTTGCTCGTGCAACTGGCAGTGCGATATGTCATGAACAGGTTCGAGAGTCCTGGGCTTCAGCAGGAACGCAAGGAACGGTACTTGATGAAGAAGAGAATGCTGCAGGAGAATCTGGGGCAGGCCATTGCAGAGAAGGCGTCCGGCCCAGGGGTGGCCACGACAGAGAATATTTCAAGGGCGACGCTCGAAGAGGAAGCTCGCGTGGCATCCACCCGCGGCCAGGGCTCGCCAGAGGAGATGTAGGTGGCACGGTACAGCGCGCATGAGAACGTCGAGACTGACAACTTGACAGGTTCTGGCAGCGCCAGCGAGGCATGGAAGAGACGATTCTGATCGGGCGAGGGCTGATTGAACAGGTGAGTCGGCCATGATGGCCACTACCGGGCGCAGAAGTGCACACGTGAACGGGACGCTGATGCCGAGAGGTTTAGGGTGCGGCTGAAGGCAAGAAGACGCAGTCTCGTCCAGTGCCAAGTCCCAGGGCATAATTCAGCGGTCAAGTATTACTGCAGAAGCCGACACCAGCGTTGAGGCAGACGGGCAGGTAGATGCTCTCAACTTTTGGATACACAAAGTTCACTTGACTGTTGAAGCCCCATGTCTTGGTGCTCTACTTCATGCGTGGGTCGGGCATGGGTTGGCTTCAAATATATTGCCATCGCAAGACGTCAGCGGCACGACGGGACTCGGCAGGCACCGGCCGCGGACGGCACGAGGTGTGGATGGATCAAGAGCCCTGGATCCTCTCGGCTGTTGGGCTTGGGAAGCCGGAACGGGGGGGTTGTTGGCTCTGGCGCTCACCCGTAGCTGAGTTGTGACAGAGCAGTGACCGCAGCTCAATGATACTGGTCCTCTGCCGGTGACCAAGAGGGAAAGTGGATGAAAGTTTATCGCGCAGGTACAAGATATTAGTCGAGACATGAAGAACGTATGCACACGTGGAGCTGATTAGGAGTGAGGCTGTTGAAGATTCGAATGCGGCGGGGGCTGGGGCTTGCTTGCACACTGCCAGGGCCCAAGGCAGACCGGGAGAGGGCAGATGACAGGGGCCCTGGAACTGCATCTCGTACATCGGTCCAGCGGCGCGCCGGTGACGGATGTGGCCGCGAAGCTGAAGCGTGCTGTAAGTCGTGCGACACACCCTGAGTTGCCGAGATTGACGGCGCCGCGCGGATCGCCAACCTGGGCACTCGTGATGGAAGTCGAGGACCTTTTGGGGCTCCAGGCAATGTCTGTGCAGCCGGGCAGGAGCCAGGAGGCGACCGGTTCCCAGAGCAGGTGACCTCACCCCAGATTCAGACTGGCAGGCCACAGAGCATCTCCACCTCTGGCATGGCACAGACTCCCGTCTCCTGGCCCCGGCTCTGGAACTAGCCCTGGAACTGGGCGCGGCCGGGGCCATGGCGAGTTTGCTGCCCACGTTGGACAATGTCCTCGTGCAGCGACTATCGACGAGCCAACGAGTGGAGCCGCCGCCTCGGTGAATCTAAGCGGCGCAAGCGGCCGATTGCTTTGGATTCGAAATTGCTGGCACCGGTGCCCAGAAGCGGGTCGCTCTGAAGCGGGTATCCCGCCTGCCAGGTTGGAGATGGCCGCGGCAGCTGGTTCTTGGCTCTTGGCTTGGAGGGAGCTCAATGCGCCGAGCTTCGAAGAGGATTCGATTGTGCTGCGGGCGATAAGCGTGAGACACCTGTCTTGGTGCAGGTCCGTATCGACGAACCGCAAGCCAGGGACCCGGTGTGTTCAAGAGTGCTGATTTCCCCATCTGAGAAGACAGCGAGTCAAGCACACCAAATTTCCAGGCATCAATTCACCAAGAGAGACTCGACTGCGCCATCAACCGCTTCCGCCTGCGAACAGGTGCACCGAAGCCCTTCAAGACTAGTTCAGCCCGCAGGTGCCATCGCGGGCGACCACCAATCGATCCTCCGCCTGGGATCAACGTGGGCGACCGGGGGAATTCATGGAAGTCGTCCTGATCCTGGCTCATTGGCCCGCCGCCGTTGATGACCGCCGTCGGCCGCCCCAGTGGACCCTTATCGTCCCCATGAGGTTGCATCAACCCATGCAACGAGGCAGCCACCTGCGACGGCGTCGACGTCTTCATGGACGCTTTCCGCTGTGCCGCCCTGTCTGCCTGCTACCTGTCTGGTAGCCTTGCTCCGCGAGCATGGGCATCCTGCCCTCTCTGACCGAGGGGCGAGCCTATCACAAAAAGGAACCCCGGAAAGGACACGCCAAAGACAGGCCCGGGGTCCGTTGCGTGGCGTCCATGAGCCATGGCTGCCACTCTTCAAGTCCCTTCCGGCTCCCGCTCGCCTGACCTCCTTTTTCTCTTCCCTCCGTTTTGTATTCACAGCAGATCCCGACAGGCTGTTTGCTGCTCCTGCGTATGCCTGGTGTCTGCTCTTCGGATGTATGTGGCATGAGAGCTTGTTATTGTTGACCCCTCACTCCTCACTCTGCGAACCAACAACCATCGACCAACCGCACCCGGCGCAGAGTGCACCGATGATTGTGTCCTACTGACGCAACGTCCGTCTCCCGCCGTTCACGCCTCCCTCGCGAATCTCGCCGTTTCAAAGCACTGCCGGCTGAGCCCTCGAGATGGATGTTGTCACCGAGCTCGTCATCGCGCCCTTCCGGGATATCGTGGAAAAGGGCAAGACTGCCGCGGACAATGCCGGCGACTCGCAGCCGATGCTCAAGGCGGCGCAGGCCCTCGTCAAGGAGGGTGAGCGGGCCCTGAAGCGCATTGAGCCGCTCTGCAAGAAGCATCTTGACGAGTACGGGTCCAGTTTTGTCGACGCGCTCAAGGAGAACGGTATGTTTCATGTCTCGATGCTGGGGAGCCGTCATCCAACCCTCTTGGCTCGGCTGGCTTGTGATCTGACGTTTTGGGGCCGCAGATGACATTAGCACCTATCGGTCGGAGCTTACAGACCTCCTCTGGGAGTTTGACGACTACGTCGACGTTGACGGCTTCGATGCCGAAAGGTACGCCCAAGTACAAGGCCTGTCCCGCAAGGCCGCGCCAAGGATCTACGATATCCTCATGAGGATGAAACTCGAAGCCCGGCCCAGAGACACTACCCAATTCTTCTTGTCCCAGTTGTCGCCGCCATCTTCCCCGCATCCCCTGCCATCGTCGCCGCTCCAGCAACCTCCTCTTCAGCCAGCAACTGGGCTCTACCACCCTCAAGCCATCCTGCCTCCGCCTACCCGTGGGTCCATGAGCAGCTCTCAAGCCGGGTCGCTGGCCGACATGAACACAGTGGAGGACGCCACATCCCAGCTGCAGAGGCTGATGATGTACAGTCGAGCTTCCAGCACCCAAGATGACGTGCCAGAGGTTCTCCGCCCGGGCCGCACCCCGGAGCCCGAGCCCGCGCCGGTGGAGCAGCCGCCACGGCCGCCGTCGACGAACCCCTGGGACCCCCAAGTTGCGCCGCTATCCGACGATGGACGGTCAGAGTATAGCCCCATCGAGAGACGGCCAGCGGTCTACAGGCCCGAATCACCTGTCGATCCCGCCATCTCTCCACTGAGTCCTGAGCGCGAGGGCAAGGCTTCCTCGCATGGCCGCCGACCCGTCACCAGTTTTGGCGGAGGATCCGACTACGACAGCGATGATCGGCGGCAGTCGTCGAGCAGTGCATACTCCTCCAACTCGGCCCCGTATTCCTCTCGGACGAGAGCCTCGAATCTCACCACACCCATACCAGAAGAGGAGCTCGTGGAACGGCCCACGAAACCCTCGCCTCAGCTGCCTCCGCCCCGCCACTGTCCCATGCCGCCATACTCTCAACGCTCCTCTAGCATGTCTCACAGGATGTCTGCCGAGTCTGCAGGCAGTTCGGGGGACGTCGGGGGGCTTCACCAACTAATCGTCGTGAGCAATGGGCCACCTCCCGAGTACCCTCCACCCGTCCCGCCTATCCCCAGAAGCTTTGCCTTGCAGAATAACGAGCCGCAGTCCCCAGCTTCTCCACAGGGTCAGCCAGGGCTCGAAGTGCCTCTGATGATGCCAACGACAGAGGTGGACAATGGGCTAATTCCGGTGGAGGAGGAGAACCCCAACAACGCGAGACCGGAATCACACGGCCACTCCAAGGACTGCAACATAACCTCGACCAGTTCCTTTTACCATCACAAGGGGTTCTGCGAGGGCGCAAAGGAGGTCATCAGGGGCGACATCGGAGTCAAGAAGACGCAGAAACCCGTCCGCCGAACCTTGTCTCGGATTGTCGCTAGGTGCACAGGCTGCCTTTACGAGCTTGACTTTAGCCAGATTGAGATTGATGTGAATAAGCAGGGTGAGTTTGCATTTCGTCTTTCCGTGAACTGTACTAACCCGAGCTTGTTGATAGATGATGGCAACTTCACCAAGAACAACGTCGGATATCGTCTTCGCTTTCTGCAAAAGAGCCACCTCCCCGCGAAGCGAGTCGACGACGTCTTGTACGGCTGCGTCTTCTGCGTGCACCAGGGACGTACGCTGGATGAGAGCGATGCGACCGTCTTCTTCACAACAAAGGCGCTGTTCAGCCACCTGGCCCGACACACGCGGCCGCTGCCCGACGTTCCAGGGATTTGCGTCGTGGACCAAGCCGAAGTGCCAGACCACCTGCGCAACGATTACGATCTTCACTTTACACATCCGCCCACGGCGCACCCAGCGCAGGAGAGTGGCTCGGAGGTGGCCGGTCTCCCCACAGGGGTTGCCAAGGAGCAGGCAAGACGGATTTACGGACAACGGCTGCTGTATGATCGCACCGCCGCGCTGGAACTAGCTCAGGGGGCGAGGGTCACTGGAATCAAGTGGCCGCCCAAGTACAACGGAGAGTGGATATTCGCATGGCACGACGGTGTGTTCGCATCGGTGCCGACGGACATTATCAAGCTGGATCTCCCGCCCGCGGCCGATATCAAGTTGGGCGGGACGAGCCACATCCGCGCCAAGTCGAAGTGGAAGTTTGCGCCCAAGGACAAGGAAAAGGGAGACTGGCTCAAGTTTGACAAGAACGAGACCATCACCAACATAAGCTGTAAGTGTTTTGTCTGCATCGGCCGGGGAGGAGTAGAACTGACACGGCCCAGGGGCGCATCCCGAGCACTGGTGCTGGTCGGGCACGAATTCCAAGGGCAAATGGGGCATCTTCCCCCAGGCCTTTATCGACCCCAACACGGTGCAGGAGCTCACCGCCGATTCCTTTTGCGACCGCGCGAGCAGCCTGTCCAACGAGAAGTCCAAGTCGTCGTCGATGCTGGCCAAGTTTTCAGTTCGGCGGCCATCGGGGCGGCCGCCCAGCATCGCGGAGTCGACGAGCAGTCGGGAGACGGCACATTCGAGTTTGCGCCTAACTCCAAGGGGCAGCAGGTGACACGGCTAGCACTTTTAACGGCGGCTACGCGTTGCTAGTGATGAGGAGGAGCGGCAGAGCGATGGATATCGGACGTGTGAGCGCATGACCTGTTGGTAGGACAGGGTGGCGTTGGGTGGGGTTTGGAAACTGGATATACCCTTTCTTGCAGTACAGTATTTCCTGGCCTATAGACAATAGAAAAGCCTTTTCGAAATGCAACACAGCGGCGCATGCACGGCACATGTCCCACGGCGGTGTCGCGCGCGCGACTTGTTGTACAGCACACCAGGCACGAAAAGTCACAGTGTCGGGCCCTGGGGGACACGTCACGGGTAGGACACTGCGCTGTACTGCCGGACAACGTGTCTGCGTGACGGCGCACGAACCTTGCCTGGTTGCTTGTGATCTGTTTCTCGGCACCTGCCCGCGACTGATGCTGGCGGCGATCCCGGGGGTGACGCGGGTGACGAGGGGCGGACGAGGATGTCACGGGCCGTGGCGACGGCATGACTGGGGCGAGGGGCGTTTTGATGCTGCCACATGGCGGCGCGGCTGCCCACGCTCCGGCGGGGGTTGCTGCGAGTGTCGTTTCGTTTCGACGGAGCGCCGCAGCTGGAGTTGGAGCCGTATTCGTGATGGGTGATGGGACTTGGGGGTTGTACGTGACTTTTCGAAGGGGAGTGCCACCAGCTATCACTTATACGGAGCGGTGGTGATGCTCAAGGCTGCAGGGCCTGTGTTCTGCGGCTGGCTATCGCCTTGCTCGCCTTTGTTGTACGGATACAGGCACGAACCTCATTGCGGGGGTAAACAAGACAGTACGAGGAGCTGGCAGCACGGCAGCACGGCAGTTGTACATGCCCGCTGGTTCGACGTAGAGATAGAAGAATGATACGAGTAGCTGCGCAGGAACCAGATAGATCCGTCATCCGACCTGGGAGACTAAACGGAGCTCGCTGCCATTGCGGAGAAACTTTCGAAGCCCGCCTAGGAACGAGGCTTTGGGCTGTTGCTCTTGAGCTACCCCATGTTATCGAGACGTCGGACAACAGGAGAGGCACGGCGATCTGGAGGGGCCCGAATACACCATGTCGACACTTCGTACGGAGTAGTCGAGCGCGTTTTATACGAGCACCTACCCCGATTGGGCGATCGTCGGCTGCCCCAGACCGAGACATGGCGCACGGGAGCCCCAGGGGTTCAGCCCAGGAACCAGGAGCTTCCACACGTTACCGAGTTTTTCGATGTGTCGGGGAATAATCGGGGCTCCACTCCCGTTTCTATATTTTCTGCTCCTCGATCGAGGACTGCTTCCCGATCGAGGGAGCGCAGACGAGGGAGGCAGACGAGGGGGGGGG
>JALHBX010000931.1:0-10920 GCA_024340025.1 Tolypocladium tundrense | reverse complement strand
CCCCCCCCTGCCAAGCCGGCCCCCCCCGGCGCTAGACGCGCGGGAGACGAGGCGGTCGCGGACGGGCGCAAGGGCGGCCGCGCCGGTGGCACAGTTCGAGTGCTTGCTTGCATGCATGCAATCCCTTTGAGTGCGGTAAAGGAGCAAGCAGGTCACTTACAGGGGTCTGGTCTAATAAGACGCCGCGCTATCGGCGGTACTTTAATTTACTAGCAAAGCCCACTATGATAGAAGTCCCAACAATTCGGCCTAGTATAAATCGCTACATCGCACTTATCACAGCCCTTGCGTGTCTTCACGGGCGCCTTCTTATTGCTGCAACCTACACCAAGGGGCTTGCGTAGGCTACTTTATTAGGGTGATGGTGCAGACCCAGGACACGGGGACGAGAAAAATATAAAAAAAGTGGAGGGATAACCAGGGGTTAGAGGGACTGTCGGGGCATAAAAGGGACATCTAGGCCCCTAGACTATTTGGTCCCTCATATCTATTATCCATTCAAGTAGCTATCTTAGCAGTAGAATATTACTCCTGGTTTTTCCTCTGATTTCTTAGAGACGGCCGTGGTTGCTACTCATTATTAATTGCCCTGACTTATACGATATATTAATACTACTACGACGAGCGCCTGCTTGACGGCTAGCATAACTTACACGGCTAACACGGCTCATGCCACTTACGCGCCTTACGACTTACACGGCCAGCCAGCATAGACGTTTGCTTAACTTACATAACTAGATAACTTATACGGCACCCGTTGCACTCGACCTTTAGTATGTTCTTTCGTCCCTAAGAAATCAGAGGAAAAACTAAGAGTAATATTCTACTACTAAGATAGCTGCTATAACGCGTATATATTAAATAGTAAAGAGTATATTAGACTAGGACCTAGTTATCACTTAGAGTTTACCGCCGAGTCACTTAGAGTTCACCGAGGGATCCGGCGGTAAACGTTATCGATACTTAGACTACTTACCCCGCTCGGCCCTACGAGAGTCTATAGGAGGATTTTTCCCTCCTATAAGATTCAGTCTCTATATAACGAGAGTAGATAGAACTAAATGCAAGACCCTTATACTCGTCTATCTTTAATACCTAACCGGCTATACTCAGTGGCTATTCTCTTAAAGCTACTTAAATAGATAATAGATATAAGGGACTAAATGGTCTAGGGGCCTAGTATAACGCGCACACGTTAGATAGTAAAGAGTACATTAGACCAGGACCTAGTTATCACTTAGAGTTCACCGAGGGATCTGGTGGTAAACGTCATCGACACTCAGACTACTTACCCCGCTCGGTCCCACGAGAGTCTGCAGGAGGATTTTTCCCTCCTACAAGATTCAGTCTCTAAATAACGAGAGTAGATAGAACTAAATGCAGACTATTATACTCGTCTATCTTTAATACCTAACCGGCTACACTCAGTGGCTATTCTCTTACAGTCTGCAGGAGGATTTTTCCCTCCTGCAAGATTCAGTCTCTGAATAACGAGAGTAGATAGAACTGAATGCAGACTATTATACTCGTCTATCTTTAATACCTAACCGGCTACACTCAGTGGCTATTCTCTTATACCTAGATATCCCTTTTATGCCCCGACCGTCCCTCTAACCCCTGGTTATCCCTCTACTTTTTTTATATTTTTCTCGTTCCTATGTCCTAGGTCTATACTATTACCCTAACAAATTATGAGTTAGAGGATTAGGTATATCAGGTAGAGGCTCTTTAGCGTACAAGTCTTTTAATAGTCTCTATATCGCGTTTCCTTATTAATCCCCATATAAATTAATACCGCAAGCCATAAATATACTTCTGCTACAGAGGTCTCTTCTTACTTATATATTCGTAACTGCTCTTTTAATAGGCCCGCCGGGCCCGGCCGAGGACCGCTATTCGTATACCTAACCTATCTTTCTACTAGGGAAATAGGCACAAATTACTAGAAAAGATATAACGGCGTAGATAGAAGTGGTCAAATTCGAGGCTTGCGGTCGGGTACCTTGAATAATATAAATTCCGTGCCGCGGTCACTAACCGGGTCGAATACAGGCCGGCAGGTATTATCGGCTGGCTACTCGCGCTAATAGTAATCAAGCCGTATGAAAAGAGCCTCGTTAAATTAATTGACTGTAGGAAGGTCTTCCTGCTAGTCCTCTTGCTAGTCTATTGGGAATTGCACGAAACGCAGATGCACCACTCCGTATGGCGTCGATGGCGGTGGCGAGGAGCAATAGACATTGCATTTGCGAGTCCTGCTACGAGAGCATGTCCAACCAGCATCAATTCGCGGGTCTCAGACCCCGACGACGCTAATATGGGCTGGGCCGAGACCGCCAGGGTCAGGCCGACGGCTCGCTCAAAGTCGCCGCCCGTCAGTTGTAGGAAGCCGCGCGCCACATGGGCACTCACTCCAGTAATGGAGACGAAAGTCGAGATGTCTTCGTCCATGGCCGCCACCACAGTTGCCACCGGGCCAGGACCATGCCCGAGCTCAACTCGTACGGCGGCCTGGACGAGGCGGAGGGCACCAAGGCGTGCCGCCGCCTGTTCAAGCCCGTCGTCGTGTGGGACGAGCTCGGCCACAGCCTGTGGGAGACGCTGAGGGCCGCGGATTTGGCTATAGAGGCTTTTGTTGACACTACGCGTTACGGGACGTGTACCTCTGGGTACGTGGGGTAGAGTGGGTCCCGTGACCTGCTTGCTCCTTTACCGCACTCAAAGGGATTGGCGTGCGTGCGTGCGTGTCTGTCTCGAGCACAGTGCCGGGCGCGCACCTCCGGGCGAGAAACGCGCGGGCGAAATGCCCAGGCGGGGCGCGTCGTGGCTACTGTATGGCTAATTCTGGAGAAATACGGAGAGGGGTAGGCGAAGACCCACGCGCCGGACGGACAAGGCTTGGGAGAAATACGGGGCGTTTGCCGCGTAGTATACCGCCGGACGGACATCCATCTGGCGATCTACTTTAAAGATGCTGCCGGACGCGCAGACATCTGGCGCTCTACTTTTCAGATGGTGCCGGGCGCGCAGCCTTCTGGCGCTCTACTTTTGGGATGCCCCGCCCATGTGCCGGATTGACATGGCATTCCCGCCTCTGGAGCCCCCCGGCGCATTTCCCCCCGAGCATTTCCCCCCGAGCATTTCGCCCGCGAGATGCGCGCCCGGCATTGTAGCCCGGCATTGTACTCGTAAGAATAGACACTCTTCTTGCATTACTCGTAAGAATAGACAGACAGAATAGACAGACACTCTTCTTGCATTACTCGTAAGAACAGACACCTTCTTGCATTGCACTCGTAAGAATAGACAGACACTCTTCTTGCATTGCACTCAAGGATAGACAGACGCTCTTCTAGCTACAATCTTCGTACGACTACCTGCCGCGTATCCATGCCGACTCGTCCTCGCAGCCAGTCTGGGCCCTGCGCAGCGTCGGGGGGCGCCGGCTTGGCGGGCGCCGGGCCAATGGCCGCCGGGCCCCGTGCCCGATCGGGCGTGCACGCGCGCGCGACCCCTGACGCAGCCCCTGACGCAGCCCCTGACGCAGCCCCTGACGCAGCCCCTGACTAGACCCCTGGACCCCCGACGCAGCCCCTGGACGGCCGATCGAGCCAAGCGAGCCAAGAACCGGCAGCGCGCAGATCGACGATGTGCCCCGGCGCAGCCCTGTTCGAGTCCCGCAACCCCGGCGCGCCGCCTCCGTGCGCACGACACGACACGACACCCCGTGCGCCCGACACGACACCCCGTGCGCACGACACCCCGCGGCGCCGGGCCGCCCCGTCGACGCGACGCTACATCGGCGGCTGCTGCCACATCGTCGAGGGCAACGTCCCCGCCATCGGGTACTGCCACGCATCCATGGGCATCGTCTCCTGGCCGTCCGTGCCGAACATGTGGCCCATGACGTGCCGCCTCCGCGTCTCCGCGACCGAAGTGCATTGCACCGGGAGACTCTTGGCGTCCATCACGCCGCGGCAGAAGCCGCACCAGAACAAGGAGTCTTCGTCCGGCGCCGTGTCGCCGCCCGAGTCCGCTCTCCAGTCCCATCTCTCTCTCGGGTCCCCTCTCCGTCTCGGGTCCTCTTCCTCTTCCTCTTCCTCTTCCTCTTCCTCTTCCTCTTCCTCTTCCTCTTCCTCTTCCTCTTCCTCTTCCTCTTCCTCTTCCTCTTCCTCGCTCGCGCTCTCGCTCTCACAGTGTTCGAAGCCCGTCCCGTAGTCCTCGGTTCTCGGCGGCTGTTGCCACGCCTCAAAGGGCATCTTCGCCTGGCCGTCCGTGCCCAGCAGGTGTTTCTCGATGTGGCTTCTCTTCGTCTCCTCAATTCTATCGTGTTGCGGCTCCTCCGAGTACGCGTCCACGAGCCTCAGGCAGAAGCCGCACCAGAAATTCACGTTCTCGCAGTAGCCCGTCTCGCCCTGCTCATGAGCCTCCCCGTACTCCATGTTGTCCTGCTGGTTTCGTCCGAGGAAGATCCCGTGCTCCTCCCGCAAATGCGCCACGAAGTTCTTAAACTTCTGGAACGTCTTGTTGCAGCCCGGCTTGACGCAGAAATTTATCGTGTAGTCTTGGTGGCCGCGGCGAACGTGCTTCGCCCAAGCCTTTCTGGTCGCAAACCTCCTGCCGCAAGCTGCATAGTGCGTACAGCCGTATAGCCCTGCACTGCTCTCGTCGGGCCCGCCGCCCTGCGTGTCCGTGGGAGCCATGTTGCTGTAGAGAGGGTGGTGTAGAGATGTCGGCGTAGAGATGTCGACGTAGAGATGTCGGCGTAGAGATGTCGACGTAGAGATGTCGGCGTAGAGATGTCGGCGTAGAGATGTGATGTCGGTGCACTGATGTCAGCGTAGAGATGTGATGTCGGCGTAGAGATGTCGTAGAGATGTCGACGTAGAGATGTCGGCGTAGAGATGTCGAGGTAGAGATGTCGGCGTAGAGATGTGATGTCGGTGCACTGATGTCAGCGTAGAGATGTGATGTCGGCGTAGAGATGTCGTAGAGATGTCGGCGTGGAGATGTCGGCGTGGAGATGTCGGCGCGCTGATGTCTAGACGGGAGAGGTCACTTCGAGCGCCGAGGGACGCGGGCTTATATAGCCGCGCGCGAGGCTCGGTGAATCGCCGCGCCGTGGTAAAGGGGCTGATTGTTCGCCGTGCCGTAGTCGAGGGGCAGGCTGTTCACCGTGCCTGGCGAAGGGGACGGTTGTTCGCGCCCAGCATCCAAAGGCAACCCCTGTTCACGCCCGATCCTGTTCGCGCCCGAGACGCGACGGCAGAGCGCCCCAAGGCAACTCCTGTTCACACCCGAGTCGCGGCGGCAGAGCGTCCGCGGGCAACACAAAGGGCCGAGGGTCAAAGACGGGCACCGGCAACAAAAGGGCACAGGGCGCTCGCTGCAGGAAGAGAGCGCTCGCTGTAGAAAGAGGGCACCGGCAACAAAAAGGCACAGGACGCTCGCTCGAGCAGAAGGCGCTCGCTCGAGCAAATGGCGCTCGCTCGAGCAAAGGGGGCGCTCGCTCGGGCAAAGGGCGCGCTCGCCCGAGCAGAGGGCGCGCTCAATCGAGCAAAGGGCGCGCTCGCTCGACCAGACAGGGCAACCAACCGGGACGAGACGTGCAGGCCAGACGAGGCGGGAGGCCAGGCGAGGCGTGAGACAGACGAGGCGTGAGCCGCGCACGGCCAACGCAGCAGACAGACAGGCTCCCTCGCAGCCCGCGGCCAACGCAGCAGCCGTGGTGCTCCCGCAGACAACAGACAGGCTCCCTCGTCGCAGCCCAGGCCAACGCAGCAGCCATAACGCTCCCGCAGACAGCAGACAGGGTAGATAGACAGACAGGCTCGACAGGCCAACGCAGCAGCCGTGGTGCTCCCGCAGCGGACAGATAGGCTCCCTCCTCGCCGCCCACGGCCAACGCTCCCTCCTCGCAGCCCACGGCCAACACAGCAGCCGTGATGCTCCCGCAGACAACAGACAGGGTAGACAGACGGTAGACAGACAGACAGGCTCGACAGGCTCCCTCCTCGCCGCGCTCGGCCAACCCAACAGCCGTGACGCCTCGCCGCCCAGCCATGACGCTCCCGCAGACAGCAGACAGGGTAGATGGACAGACAGGGTAGACAGACAGACAGGGTAGACAGACAGACAGGGTAGACAGACAGACAGGCTCGACAGGCCAACCCAGCAGCCGTGACGCTCCCACAGACTTGACAGACAGGGTAGCCAGACAGGCCCCCCTCCTCTCCCGCAGACTGGACAGACGGACAGGCTCGACAGGCTTCCCCTCACCGTGCACGGCCAACCCAGCCATGACGCTCCCGCAGACTGGGGTAGAGCGCCTGATAGGTACGAGTAAGCAATACGCCAGCGGGCAAGTGAAATTTTTTTTTAGAGGGGAGATTTACGGATCGGGTTTTGAACCTGAAAGGATATGAAAATAGAAATAGTATAAAGGCTCTGAAGTGCTCACACGTGTATTTCTGATGAGAAATCCTGTCGCACGCCTCAACAGCTATCTACACCCCTTTCAAAAAATAGCGGGCGCCCGCGAAGGTATGGCCGATTCATGGCAGGGTTACTCGCATGGCGAGCCGCGTCAATCCGTAGCACGGGGTGGGACACTACTCGCAATACGTAGAGCGTCTAATAGGCGCCGTGGTCTCCCTGGTGTTCAATTGCAGAGGCGGGAAAGGTCAACTGCAGAGGCAGGAAATGTCAATTGCAGAGGCGGGAAATGTCAATGTCAATTGCAGGTGTCAATTGCAGGGAAATGTCAATTGCAGGGAAATGTCAATTGCAGGGAAATGTCAATTGCAGAGGCGCCAAATGTCAACTGCAGGGGAAATGCTCGAGCGGGGTACTCGTACATCTGGCGTGAAATGTGGAGACTAGGGCGCGGACCCACGCGGCGCACACGCACCACGGACTACTCATACTCGTATACTTGGGACTCGTAGTCGACCATGACCCCGACCATGCCCCCAGCCATGCTCCCCACGCGCACCCATCAGACGCTCTGCATTTTAGATGCCCCACCGGTGCCGCCGCTTGCATCTCGATGTGCCAAAGGCCTCGCCGTCAAAGTTTGACGCCGCACGTGGCCATCAGACGCAAGGCTCGATGGGGCCCGTCCACGTGTCTCCCCGGCTCCATCGCCGACAACCACGCTACTCTGCATCGCCGGCGCCATCATGGCTTTGGCTGCCAGTCTCTGCGGGGGCTGGGCTCCATCTACGGACTCGTCCCGCAGACGTGTCTCCCCGGCTCGGCAGTCGACAACTACGCTACTCTATATCGCCGGCGTCATCGTGGCTTTGGCTGCCAGCCTCTACGGGGGCTGGGCTCCATCTACAGACTCGTCCAGCAGACTCCCCGGCTCCACAGTCGACAGCAGACATATCTCTCTGGCTCCACAGCCGACAACCACGCTACTCTATATCGTCGGCGTCATCGTGGATTTGGCTGCCAGACTCTCGACAAGGCCCGGACATGCTATCGAATCCAAGGCTCGACGGGGTCCATCCACGTGTTTCCCCGGCTCCATCGCCGACAACCACGCTACTCTGCATCGCGTCATCATGGCTTTGTATGAACCCAAGGCTCGACGGGGGCTGGGATCTATCCACGGACGCCCCGCAGACCTGTCTCCCCGGCTCCACAGTCGACAACCACGCTACTCTGTATCGTCGGCGTCATCGTGGATTTGGCTGCCAGCCTCTCGACAAGGCCCGGGCATGCTATCGAATCCAAGGCTCGACGGGGCCCATCCACGTGTCTCTCCGGCTTCATCGCCGACAACCACGCTACTCTACATCGCCGGCGTCATCATGGCTTTGCATCATCATGGCTTTGGCTGCCAGCCTCTCGATAAGGCCCAGACATGGTATCGAACCCAAGACTCGACGGGGGCTGGGCCCCATCCATAGACTCGTCCCACGCAAGTATCGCCCCGACTCGACAGCCAAAGGCCCGGACACAGCTCCCTACGCGGGTGACGGCTTTTTCCTGACAGGGAAAGCGTGCCGTCAACAGTCTTTTGGGAGAGGCAAAGTCGATGGCACTTCCTTTCCCGTCGGAACAGCAAAGGCGCTATGGACCATCTGTCAGGACGCAGGGCAGTGTCACGAAATGGGGCTCGCCCGCAGAGGTATCAACTGCAGGGTAGCAACCCAAGACTCGACGGGCTGGGCCCCTACCATGGACTCGTCTACAGACGTATCTCCCGCTCGATAGCTGACACCACGATGCTCTACATCAACGTGGCTTGCCCCAGCCCCTGGACGCGGCGATTAAACTCAAAATCACAGCCAAAAACCACGATACTTCTTACGGCTTAAGCTGCCCCGCGCCCAAGGCCTGGACACCGACACCACGATGCTCTACATCGATCGACGTGGCTTGCCCCATCCCCTGGATGCGCCAAAGACCCGGATACGACGATTAAACTCAAGGCCGACAGCCAAAGACCACGATACTTCTTACGGCTTAAGCTGCCCAGCCTCCGGACGTGCCCAAGGCCTGGATACTGACACCACGATGCTCTACATCGATCGACGTGGCTTGCCCCAGCCCTGGACGCGCCAAAGACCCAGATACGGCGATTAAACTCAAGGTCGACAGCCAAAAATCACGCTACTTGCATCGCCGGCGTGGCCACGTATGCCGTGATCGTGGACTAGACTGCCCAGCCTCTCGACGTGCCCAAGGCCTCGCCAGTCAAAGTCAGACGTCGCCTGTCAAACCCGAGGCTCGACGGGGGGCTGGGTCCCTACCATTGACTCGTCCACGGAAATGCTTCCCCGGCTCGGCGGGGATGGACTCGTCCCACGCGCGAGCCAAAGGCCATGCCGGACTAGAGCCAGGGGAAAGCTCGAATGAAAATTTCGAATGCATACGCCACCCCGGGGCAGGTCTCTTGAGAGTCAGATGAGGCTGGCAACCAGCCGCCTGCACGCTCATCGTCTATAAGAAGCCCGTCACCCCCTGCATCTCCTGCTGCTCCCAGCTTTCACCTACACCACGAGTCTTGTCCTTGCTGCTCCCAACTTTCACCTACACCACCTTACACCATCATTACAACACAGCCTACACCACCCACACAGCCTGTACCACAGCCTACCACAGCCTTGCACCATGGGTGTCCAGCAGGATCATGCCATGACGGGCGTGGATGAGCCCACCATGGGTGTCCAGGATCAAGCCATGACGGGCGTGGATGAGCCACACGATCCCGAGCCCAAGGTAAGCACCCCGTGTTCTGAGCTCGTTGCACGGCTAACGGTACGGCAGCACCAAGCCATGCAGCACCAAGCCATGCAGCGCCAAGTCGTGCAGCACCAACCCATGCAGCACCAAGTCGTGCAGCACCAAGTCGTGCAGCACCAAGCCATGCAGCACCAAGCCATGCAGCACCAACCCATGCAGCAGCAAGCCATGGCCGGCGTGGAGGAGCTATACGACCCTGCGACAATCGCAAGTACCCCGTGTTCTGCATCTCGTTCCACGGCTAACAGTGCGACAGGAGCAATTTACAGCCTGGGCCTTGGACCGGCGCCTCAACACGCACCCAGTCGGGGGCCGTGAGAGGTACCAGCCGCCCCCCCGCGGACCGGTGCAGCCATCGGGCCACGAGCGGCGCCCGTCGACACGCCCTCGTCGGCCCCCGGAGGCACGGCCTCGTCGCCCCCCGGAGGCACGGCCTCGTCGCCCCCCGGAGGCACGCCACCATGGTCGCCCCTGGGAAGTAGGGGCCACGGACGCGAGGCGACGCCGCTCTGCACGACCGGAGCCCGCCCGGCTCCTGCCGATACAGGAGCAGGCGCCACACAACCGCGGCCGCCCCTGGGAAGCTGAGAGCATCGCGTCGAGACAGCGATGCGATGCAGCGCGACCCGGTCTCGTCCGCCCCCCGCCGATACAGGAGCTCCTGCCACCACGGCCGCCCCGGCCAGCATCGGGGTCCCCGCCGCCACTCCTGGGGTTCCCGCCGCCAGTACGGGAGTTGCCGCCGCCAGTACGGGAGCTGCCGCCAGAACAGGAGCTGCCGCCGATGCAGGGGGTCTGGGGAACCCAACAGTTCCCGCCAGTTCAGGGGCGGCGGCCGATGCATCCGCCGCCGATGCAGCCGCCGCCACCGATGCAGCAGCCGCCGCCACCCCATCACGGGCCTACCCACGTGTATGTGGGCAACACGTGGAGGAGCGTGGCCGGCGAGTTTCTCGGCAGGGACGCGCCACCCGGCGCGGCGCCTTGGCTCCTGTCTGTGTGCGACCTGCTGCGGGCGGCGGACTTCCTCGAGGCCGCTGGGTGAGGATGCTGGACGCGCTGTCCGGCTTCCCCTCGTACCGCCGGGGGACGCTGGGTGACGTTGGACGCGCTGCCCAGCTTCCCCTCGTACCGCCGGGGCCGGGGGTGAGGACGCTGGACGCGCTGCCCAGCTTCCCCTCGTACCGCCGGGGGAGGGGGTGAGGACGCTGGACGCGCTATCCAGCTTCCCCTCGTATCGCCGGGGCCGCGGGTGAGGACGCTGGACGCGAGTCCAGCTTCCCCTCGTATCGCCGGGGGACGCTGGGTGAAGACGCTGGACGCGAGTCCAGCTTCCCCTCGTATCGCCGGGGGACGCTGGACGAGGACGCTGGACGCGAGTCCAGCTTCCCCTCGTATCGCCGGGGGACGCTGAGTGAAGACGCTGGACGCGAGTCCAGCTTCCCCTCGTATCGTCTCCCGCCAGGGCACTTGAGGCGGGGACGCGGGGGGCGCGCCGGCAACACGAGGACTCGGGGCACGCGGGCAACGTCGGGGACTGGGGCCAACTGAAGAAGTTGCTTGATTGAAGAAAACGGCTGCTTGATTGTGGCAAGGGCGGCCTTTGTAGGAGTGATGATGTCCGTGAAGGAGTGATCTGAACACGGACATCATCACTCCTACAAA
>JALHBX010000920.1:4474-18324 GCA_024340025.1 Tolypocladium tundrense | reverse complement strand
GGGGGGGGGGGGGTCTTGACGACTTGCACTCCACACGATGCCTCAGTCATGGTCGGTGTCTCGCATCTGGTCGCTAAGCAAACTGACAAGCAAGGGACTGGTGCAACATGGCCAGAATCTAGGTACACGGGGACGGGGTTTCCAAATTTCTTCTACATCTGGTACACGTTATACCCCCATTACTTTCCATTAATGGCACTCGGCCGCTTCCTCAATGCTGCAGGATCAGCTAAAATCACCGACTTGGAAACAGACTGACCTAGGTTCTCGCGCCCCCAAGGTTTGCTGTCCATCAGGGGAGTCGGGTCGCAATAATATGTGTAATCAGGGAGTAGCCGGTGTCGATGTTGGAAAGAATAGAGTCGCATATATCTCAATGGCATTGTGAGATAGAGCGCCTCCTGAGAACAAGAGCCCTTTCTCTAGGCTACGGAATGCACTACCCTTTAGAGGCGGACTGCTTCAATACTTTTTGCACCCTAATTCCATGCAGCGGGATTTCATCTTTCTTGTCCACGGCGTTGCTCGCTCTGTAACTCCTCACTGCATGGCCGCAGCCTTTCATATCCGGCCGCAGCTTCGATTCGAGAGATGTCAGCGGGTCACTCCCCATCTCAGCAGCTCGGTATATAATGTCATCAGAATCGGTCTGGTCAGGGAGCCTGTAGAAGGAGTCGCTGTGCCTCTCGCCAGAGAGGTTCTCTTCGCTGCGGGTGTTTGAGTCCACTCCGCGGGGCCGGTTGTTGCTAAACTTGGACTGATTGCCGCCGGACCCAAAAGTCAGCGGTGCATCGCCGTTGGCCGGCGGTGCCACGCTGCGTCGGATACCGAACCAGCGAGCGCAGTACAGTACGATGGGAAGAAGGGTGGGGAGACAGGCAGAGACGATGCCTGCGGACATTTCGATGGCGGTCCAGCCCACTGTTGGTGCCAAGGTATATGTCGGATCGGTGTTCGTGTAGGTGAAGAGGACGCTAGTTCGGTACGCAGAGGCAAAGACGACGCTGAGTAGGTAAAATGTGTTAGAAACGCCGCCAGTCAACTTATTAAGTCTGTGGGGGACTTACAAGAAGCCCAAACTAAAGGCCAAAGTCAAGCCCACCTTCTCCGTCTTCCGTAAATGCAGCTTCCAGATTTGTGGAATGGGCATGAGCAAGATGACAAGATCTGTGAAGATGGTCGAGGCGGCATTGGCTATCCAGGTGCCGACCTGGTTAATGCAGTGTCCGGGGAGCTGAGGGTACCACAGCTTCTGGACGGGGACGCAGATGAAGATGAAGAGAAACGTGATGCAGATAACCCAGGCCCAGACGAATGCCCCTACAGCCCACGCCATCTTCTTGAAGTAAGGAAAATGGAAGATACGATAGTACATGAGCAGCAGGCTAAGCTTGGTCCAGCCGAGATTCCAGGCGTAGAGAATCTCGGCCACGACGAGCCATTTGGCCATCATGACGATGTCCCCAGGATCAACCTTGTCTGCGTGGATGCCCATACCAGCCGAGTACATGGCGAAGATAAACCCGACAACTGCCAAGTTCCAGCACTGTTGCGAGTCAGCCAGGCCATTTCTCTCCAGGGCGTTTGAAGACCTACGACCGAGAAGATGATCATTCGGTCATCCCACCAAAGCTGCTGCTGTTTGATCCGACGACTCAACAGCCTCAAAGCGACAGCAACCACTGCCAGCACCGTGACCGATGCGACGACCTGTACAGTCCATGGCTGGAGGTTATCCGAGTTGTATCCCGGCAAGCCCGGGAGTTTAGACTTGTCGTCGGACGCCATTGAGCCCGTGAACTGGGAGGAGCCACGGGCATTCGTCTTGTCGAGGGCTCGGGTTTTTCAAGAAGGCACGATCATATTTAATGATGAAGCCCCGAAGAGAGGGGGAAACCTCGCGCATCGCTGTACCGACGAGCAAGGCCCCTTTCCCTGCTTTAAGCGGCAAAAAGCAATTGAAGACGCGGCGCTCCATGGGTCCCTGGCAGACGTCCAGTTAACGGTGCCGCTAATGAAAGAACATCTCCAATGGGGCCAGACCTGTCAGTTTCTCTGGACGACAATCCTGCGGCGCTAGTGTCCTCAGCTGTCCATTATTGGTGCGTCGCCTAGTATGACGAGCTTTGCCTCTGGGTCAGGTGAAAACTCCTGGGTGTGGGCAGTCCGGACCATGGGACCTGACGAGGTTTGCCATCGCGGTGCCCAGGACACGAAGCTCGTCTTCCAAACTGGATGGCTCGGTCAATGTCCCCATCGCCCCTATGGTGTTGGATGATGGCTAGCGGCATTCGCATCCACGAACACTCAGCATCGGTACTGATGAGCTCAATGGGATCATTAAGTGGTTAGGCCGGTCTACATACGTATGTGAGTACTCGTACGAGACGAAGCGTACGAGTAAACGTCACAATGGAACTAATTCTCCCAATACCCAGAAACCTGGTCCGGCCTCCAGGGGCAACATGTTGAATATGGAGCCCCTCGAGTCATGTACGAGTGCCTACCCAGGCGGACCAACGGCATACCCTGGCGCCGTTCCCAATAACACCCTAGACTACTCGAAGCACTACGAACTAGTTCAAACAACCCCCGGCACGGTTGCAACTTGTTTGAGTAAAGTGCCCGCGTGTCGTTTGGTATTTCCCCGCCAAGGCAATACGGCCGAAGAGAGGCGTTTTTAAGCCAGTGTCACTCTTCAGCGGCCCGGGCTCCCATGCGCGGCTCCCCACATGGCCTCGGACGGCATGGATCCCGAGTACTCGTTCGGTCGCGGGTGGCTAGCGGGGTAAACACACAGGATGAGTTAATAAAAGCCGGCCGCCCGGTACCACAGACACCCGAAGATGGGGGCGAGAGCTGGTTGAAGGCCCTGGGTCCATGTCGTGCTTGAACATACATATATCCAAGCAGCTACTTCGTACCTGCCTCACAACCCAGCTCCGTCATAAACCAGATATCAGGTAGAAAGCTTCCACCCAGAAGCCCCAAGATGGCCGCCACAACTACCGTCCACGTCCCGCATCTTGGCGGCATTCAAGCCGGCTACCGTGTCTCTGGCGGCGGTATAAACCCCGGAAAGCCTACTGTCGTTCTCATCAACTCCATGTGCACGACCTCGTCCCTGTATAACACTCAGTTTGAGAGCAAGGCCCTTACTGCTGCTGTCAACCTCCTTGCCGTCGAGCCTCTTGGCCATGGAGCCACCAGCTCCACTTCAGAGCATTTCACATACTGGGATTCAGCCATCATGGCATTGCAAGTGATGGACACCCTTGAGGTCCCTAAAGCGTTTGCGCTGGGCACAAGCCAAGGGGGTTGGGTAGTCGTCCGCATGGCACTCCTCGCGCCGTCCAGGGTATGCCTCCTCCTGGCATGGTTCATGGCCTGCTCGTGGAAGGCGGTGCTGATTGAAAGTAGATCTTGGGCCTGCTCCCCCTTGGCACCTCAATGGACTATGAGTCGGCCGCCTCCCGTGAAAAGGGCTGCTGGGATCCCAAGGCACAGCTTGCCCCTTTTTACGACGGCTGGTGCAGTGTTTCCCCGACCCCCGACTTTGTCGTCGATAACGTCTGGCGCGGCATGGTTGCCAGTCTTGGCTTCTCTGGGACTGTTCCCCCGGAGACGCTGTCATTCTGGGACGCGACGCTCAAATCTGTGTACTCTGGCGATGAGGGGCGTAAGAAACTGCGCATGGCCCTTGCCTGCCTGATGGAGCGGGACGGCCTCTTGCTACGTCTGAGAGATATCAAGTGCCCAGTTTACTGGCTCCATGTTCGTATCGCAGCAAGCTGTCCCTGGAGGTTGCATTGTGCTGATATGACATTAGGGCCCCGAGGATCCCGTTTTCGGCAAACAGGTGCCGGCAGAGCACATCAAGCTGTTCACATCCGCACCAGAGGCTACGTTGACGTTTGTCGATGGGGGTGGTCATTATCTCAACGCGACCAGCCCTGATGAGGTTCAGGAGGCACTGTTAAAGATGGTTGATAAGTACGCGTAAGGAGTTAATCGGCACGAATAAACGCTCTTCCAGAGGTTGTCTATACCGACTATGCGCGGCACGCATGTCCCCTTGTGATGCCGGCACCTTGTCTGTCGAACGCTCGCCGCCAAAGCAGGTACCTGCTCCGTTGTCCATAGCCGCCCAGCTGTACACCCATAGCCGCCCATCTGTACACCCAGCGGGGCTTTCGGCCACTCACATACGGGTCCAGGGACACCTTGAACTCACTCGCAGACACACATAGTCGAGTTGACGCAGTGCTCCTTTTTTTCCAGCCGGCTGTTGCGGGTCTCACTGGTACTTTCTGACGTGCAGACCCTCAGCCGAACGGTGGTACTTGGGTCGTCGAAGGCGTTGTGGACGGCGAAGTCCAGCGCCTGGGTCGTTTACAGAACTCAAGGCGCCTGAGGGACGAGCATATGTCCAGTTCTTTGGGATGAATAGTCTGATTGCTGCCAGTTCCTCCCACCGTGAATGGGTCAATTGGATGCGCCCAGAATAGGAACTCGCCCATTCGGGGCATGATGTCGGGTTCGCCAAGCTAGGCAGTCGAGTGCATGATTGTGCTACTGGGCAAACCTCAGAGTACTTTCGAGTAGTTATATACGTATATGGGAGGCACATATGTGTATGGTTGGCTCGAAGGAGAGGGGCCTGTTGGTGAACTGCTTCGTTGAACGCGCCGAGCTCTGGGAATCGCGTACGCGAACTGGTGCGCTGGTGCGTGCCGATGCCTGGGCCCGGACGACGGGCAACAAAGCGCTGCACTACCTGGCCGACGGCCACCATGTGAGCACCTAGGCCCCATGATTGGGGCATGAATATTAAAAGTAATATCTGATAGCAACCTCGGAAACATGGAGCCAAGGTCAGTATCGTGGTTGCACCTGCGGGTCCGAGGATCTGCTTACCCAGTTTGGCCGCCAAGCATCACGTATATATCGTAAAGTGAGCACCCGTCCGCCTGCTTTTGCGCCATCACCGTCGTGAATTGCATGCCTCGCCGTCGCATGGAGTCCTCGCGCTACCAACCCAGCAACCAGTAACCTGGCAGCATTCGCAGCTTGCATGGCCTTGGCGAAGCTTTAAATGCACAACGTTTAGTAGCAACGTTTGAGAACCTTATCAAGGTTATATGGTTGCTTCGATGGGTGCCTGCAGAAGCTGTTGCAACCTCAAGCCACATTAATGGTGCAAATATGGAGTCTGAGCGCTTGCCCAGCAGCTTATGAGGCCCAGCATGATGCAATACTCTGCGATCGCCGTGATGGTCTCCGCTTCCACCATTGAGCACCACCCATTGGTAGCTCTCCAGCACTCAATGTGGGATCGACAATGAGGTGATCACTCACAGACATAGCGACATGCGTGTAGCGCATGGCCGTGGCTGTACGGATAGGAGCCAGACGTTGAAATAAAGTTGTAGATATGGCCATGTCCGGATTGGACGGCAAGCGCCTCGACCTTGAACAATAGTGTCTGCTGCTCTTACGACAGCCGGCACCGTTCCTTTGTCCCGCGGCTCCCATTCGCTACGCAACGGCTCGCGCATTTGGTAACCATGGCCGACCGTTCAGCAACCGATGCGAAACAAGCGCTGGTCGAGGAACCAAGCACGCCAGACGGGTCTTCGATACAGGAACAACCCCACGACGGATACGGCTCGACAGAGACACACGTCTTCAGCAACCCCTCCACGGCGGACTACTGGCGCAAGGTCTACGACAACGCCAATTACGAGAACCGCCACCGCTTCGACCCAGACTTTACATGGAGCGCCGACGAGGAGCGGAGGCTGGTCCGCAAGGCAAGCCCGGCTGTGAAACGATCGCGTGCCCTGCTGTGGCTAACACCTCCAAGGTTGACTTTAGGATCATGACTTGGGCATGGGTCATGTTCTGCGCCCTCGACCTCCACCGACGGAACGTCAACCGGGCGATTTCGGACAACATGGTAAGATGGCTGCGGGACGCGGCCGGCGCCCTCCTGGCTGACGGACTACGTAGCTGCCGGAGCTGGGCATGGACACAAACGACTTCAACTACGGTCAAACGGTGGGTGTACCCACCCGCATCATGTCTGTTTCCTGGCTTATCCTGACAACTGCAGATCTTTCTGGTATCCTTCCTCGCGGCCGAGCTGCCCAGCGGGCTCGTCAGCAAGAGACTCGGCGCGGACGTATGGATCCCGTCCATCATGGTCGGGTGGTCCATCACCGCTGGGTGCCAGGCGTTCCTCTCCAACCGAGCCGGATACTACGCGATCAAGGCTCTGCTCGGGCTGCTCATGGGCGGCTTCATTCCGTACGTTCCGGACTCTGTAACTCTTGAAGCAAGCACCAAGTACTGACCTCGGCAGCGACATTGTGCTGTGGTTGACGTACTTTTACAAGTCCAACGAGCTGCCCATCAGATTATCCTGGTTCTGGACGGCCCTCAGCACGGTCAACATTGTCGGCTCATTGGTCGCGTCGGGCGTGCTGCAGATGCGAGGCGTCGCTGGTTGGAGTGGTTGGCAGTGGCTGTAAGTGCCTCCATGCCTCGGTCCTTTCCACAGACAAAGTACGGGGCTAACACTGGTGCAAGCTTCTTGATTGAGGGCATCGTCACGCTCATCATTGGAATCTTTTCGTGGGGCCTGATGCCACCCGGGCCCTGCCAAACGCGAAACTGGTTCCGCGGAAGGGATGGCTGGTTCACCGATCGTGAAGAGTCTATTCTGGTCAACCGCCTGCTGCGGGACGACCCAAGCAAGGGCGACATGAACAACCGGTATGCCCTGGTGCCCCGCCTTATGATTCCGACTTGATCCTAACGTTATCCTACCCGCAGCCAAGCGGTCGGCCCCAGCCTGCTCTGGAAAGTAACAAAGGACTGGGAACAATGGCCGCTGTACCTCATCGGCCTCACCGCGTACATCCCACCCAGCCCTCCGAGCACGTACCTGTCGTACATCCTGCGCAGCCTCGGCTTCTCCGTCTTCAAGGCCAACCTGCTCGCCATACCGTCGCAGTTCCTGTTCGCCGTCAACCTGCTCCTCCTGTCGTGGCTCTCGGAGCGTCTCAAGGAGCGGGCCGTCATGTCCTCGATATCCAACATCTGGATCCTGCCCTGGCTGGTTGCGCTCGTCACCCTGTCGTCGGATGCCTCCCCGTGGGTCCGATACGCGGTCCTCACCGGTCTTCTGAGCTACCCGTACTGCCACGCGATCCTCGTCGGCTGGAACGCCAAGAACAGCAACGCCGTGCGCACGCGGGCGGTGAGCGCGGCGCTGTACAACATGTTTGTGCAGAGCGGTAACATCATCGCATCCAACATATACAGAGAAGACGACAAGCCGCTGTACCGAAGGGGAAACAAGATCCTGCTCGGGATAACGTGCTTCAACGTGGTGCTGTTCTACCTGGTCAAGGCGTTTTACATTTGGAGGAACCGGCTCAGGGACGAGAAGTGGAACGCGCTCACATTGGAAGAGCAGGAGCATTACTCGCTCAATACAACGGACGAGGGCATGAAGAGGTTGGACTTTCGGTTCGCGCATTAGAGCCGCGGCAGCGTGAAGACACAAACACGTTCATCGTCTCGGAAGCCGCGATGGCGTAGGAGGCAAAGGAGGGTGACGTTCATAAAACCATAAGACTTGGTTCTGGTGCGGCTACTACTCCGTACGACTGGGGTCTGTTTAGCCATTAACCAAGTCCATACGAAGTACTCAAGGTAGCATCATCACAGCTTGGCGCCCGCCTCTTGGAGGAACCTGTTGGGCACCGGTACCCAGACCGCGCGAATGTACTCGGCGAAGCCCTTGCCCAGGTTGTCCAGCAGCTTGGAGCTGCTCACGCCCCTGCCCAGCGGCCCGTACACGACAAAGTGCACGGCGTACATGTCGGGCATCTCGACGCGCTCGATGTAGTACCAGTCCCGCCAGTCCTTGCGCATCAGCTCCCGCAGCTTGGCCCGCGTCATGAACGACCGCAGCCAGTCGTACTGCTCGGCCGTCTGCACGAAGAGGCCGAGGTTGACGTTGCCGCCCTTGTCGCCGGAGCGGCCGAGGACGGCGTCGCCGAGCGGACGCATCGTCTTGGGGCCGAACGAGTCCATGGACACGGGGTCGGCCGTCTCGTAGTTCTCGCGCGGCGCCAGGGCCTCGGTGACCTTGGGCGGCCCCACGGGGATGCGCCGCTGCTTCCGTGAAGCCTTGGCGTCCAGCATCGTGACGGCTTCGTCAAGCTCGGTCTGGGGCACGACGGCCGGGTAGTACCCCAGGAACGGCTTCGGCAGGACGGTCCGGAAGTCCAAGGAGCAATGCATTCCTGAGACCCGCGTCAGTGCCTAGCCAGCTACGAGTCAGTTCTGAGGCCACATACCGGG
Organism: Tolypocladium tundrense; assembly: GCA_024340025.1. Lineage (NCBI taxonomy): Eukaryota > Fungi > Ascomycota > Sordariomycetes > Hypocreales > Ophiocordycipitaceae > Tolypocladium > Tolypocladium tundrense. The sequence continues at coordinate 9,948 of JALHBX010000920.1, read as the reverse complement.
AAAGTGAGCCATGAAGCAAAAGTTCCACGCCCCGGCCACGGCGCTCACGGCCGCCGGGTCCCTGGCCTGGGCAAACACGCGCATGTACGTCGTGGCGGCCAGCTGCGAGTCCGGGTTCTCCATGGGCGTGCCGACGCGCTGGAACTCGAGCACGTCGATGGCGTCGAGGGCGCCCCATTCCGCGAGTTTGCTCCGGATCTGCGCCTCCTGGACGTCCCACTTGTGGTCGGTAGCGTAGCCGGCGGCGTTGATGAGGATCTCGAGCTGGTAGCCCGCGCGGTAGAAGACGGCCAGCTTGGTCGTCGGCGGCGGCGGCCGGCCCCTGACGCCCGACACGCGCACGCGGTTCTCGCCCTGCGACACGACCCGGACGTGCGCGAGGTCGGCCTTGACGTCGCTGTTGAGGTATACGGTGCCCTGCAGCTCGTACAGCAGCTGGCACCTGACCGTGTCGGGGGTGACGAAGCCGCCGAGGACCTCGTGCTTGGTCACGACGCACTCCCCGCTGGCCGCGACCTCGGCGATGGGCAGGCCCAGGTCGACGAAGCTGCTCGGCGGGTGCCTGTACGCGCCGGCGAAGTTGGCGCCCGTGACGTACGTCGAGCACTCGATCAGGTGGCCCGCGACGAGGGCCCCGGCCAGGGCGTCGAAGTCGGCCTCGCCCCAGCCGTGCCACCAGGCGGCGGCGCCGATGACGGGCGAGGCGTCGGCGACGCGGCCGCAGATGATGATGTCGGCGCCCTCGTCGAGGCCGCGCTTGACGGCGCGGTAGCCGAGGTACGCGTTGGCGGCGATGATGGGCATGCCGTCCGGGTCGTCGAGGAAGGCGAGCGTGTCGGCAGCGAGCGTGACGTTTGCGTTGCCGTCGTCGAGGTGGCGCAGGGGGGCGCCGGCCGCCTCCTTGCTCATGAGGCCGTGGACCTTGTGCATGAGGTTGTCGCCGTCGACAAAGGCGACGCGGAGGTCCAGGCCGCGGTCGGATATCTGCACTCGCATGAGCTTCCCGGTTCCTGCCAGGGGGTCAGGGGCAGCATCAGGCCCCAGGCACACACCATCCCGTGCACCTTTTCGGCCAGCCCCTTGGGGTTGAGCGAGCCGCCGTTGACGATGACCTTGATCCGCTTCCTGTTGATCAGGTCCAGCGACATGTCAATGCCGGCGAGTGCCGTCTGGACCCAGCCGGGCTCGGCCTGGTCGTTCATTTTCAGGGCGTCATTGGCCAGGGTTGCCTCTGCCAGCACAGGCACATCAGCATCTAACATCTGACATTGAACATTCCCCGGCCGTGTGCCTACCTGCGAGGTAGTCGCCGGTGATGACATCGACCGGCCCATACTCGGCCTGGTTGTACATGTGGATGCCCGGATCAGCTGCAGAGCGTCAGCAAGAGCACCACGACATCACGACGCAGCTCGACATACTGACGGCACCGGAGCAGTTGGCCACGCGAATCGGCCGCTTCGCCGTTGGCGCGGCCATCATGAGAACGCAGAGGTGCGCGTGCCAGCGGGCAAGCAAACGGGCAGACACCACGTACGACGGCCAGTCAGTCGCACATTGTCGACGTCGGGTCTGATGGACCTATACGAAGCACCACACGGCTGAGCTCCTGAGCCGGGACGAGTGCCGGCAAGCCCGGGGGGGGCGGCGCGGGGAAGGTGGGCTTGGGCCGAGGCAGGACGGAGGTCGACGCCAGGCAACGTGCCGCTGCCGCTCAGTGGTGGAAAGGCCCTAGCACAGGCAGATAGCCTAATGCAACCGTGGATGAGATGGTGCCAGGGTCGTGATCAAGCGCTCTGTGAGCAGACGTTGTAGAAACGTCGAGGATGCGGGTTGCCACGACAAACGAAAATGGGTACGTACTCGCAGCTACGGAGTGCTTCGGCGAGAGCAGGACGAGACGTAGATTTATGGCGACATTTAGTCTGGCGGTTATCCTTCTCGGTGGCACAAGGACCACGGCCTTGGATGAACGGCACGACAGGAGGCAAGATTAATGGACGATGCCTCCGACTCGGACTCGTGAGCGAGGCAATGGTGAGCTACCGATAGCTGGTTGGAGCTCTCGTTCCCACCGCGCATGTTTGGACCGCGTGGCATAGCATCATAGTAAATCAGGTCATTTGCACCGTCGACTATCGACATATCAAGGCATGTATCGGGCAGGTTCCCATCAGTCCCCGGTCCCAGCCCACGTCCTCGGGCCTCTGGCACAGCATCCATCCTGAAATCCTGAACAGAAACAGCCGCGCGCGACACTGCCGCAACGCCCCCTACGTCCATCATCATCCAGAATACCATTGCCACTGCACGCCCCCTCGTGGATCACTGCCGTCTTCGTCTCATCCGCCGCTTCGCCGCCGGCTTGACGCTCGCCCAGTACTCGGCCGCCACATCGGGCGCCGTCTCCTCGACGGCCGCGCGCGACACCCACGTCGCGTCCTTGGGGCCGAAGCCCACCCACTCGACCAGCAGGCGCTTGCGGTCCTTGGAGTGCTTGAGGATGGCGAAGATGCCGTACAGGTCCGGGTCGGTCGGGTTGGTCGGCCGCCCGCCCTCGCGCTTCCAGTAGGCAAAGAGGCTCTCGGGCGCGTCCTGGTGCAGGTTGGCCTCGGGCTCCCAGGTGACGTCGCCCTGGGCCCATTCGACCTGGACCTCGATCGAGTTGCCCGCCCAGCGGTACTTGCCGAAGCTCTTGAAGATGTATTCGTCTTCCTGTCCCTGTCCCTGTCCCTGTCCCCGTTCCTGTTCCTGTCCCTGTTCGTGTCCCCGCTCCTGCTCCAGTTCCTCGGCCACCGCGCTCGCACCGGGCTGCTTCTTGGGCGCACGTCGGGGTGCTGGCTTCGAGGCGGCGGGCGTCGGGGACAGCCGAGCGTCGGCATCGTCGGCGCGGGCGTCGCTGCGTTCACCGGTGCCGCGCTTCTGGGTGCTCGGCTTCGCGGTGCCGCGCTTCCCCGCGCTGGCGTCCCCAGCCCGAGACGCGACTGCGCTGGGAGGCTGGCCCTTGCTCGTCTTGCGAGCCTGCATTGGTCAGTCGATGCGGCGAGGGCGCGAGGCCGGCGAGGATGGGCGCAAACTCACCGGAGTGGCGGCGGCGGCCTTTGGCCCGCCCGTCGAGTCGCGTCCGGCGCGGACCTGCTGCTTCTTGGTCGGCGACGTCTTGGGGGTCGCCTTCGGGGTCGCCTTCGGGGTCGCCTTCGGGGTCACCCTCGGGGTCGCCTTTGCCGTCACCTTCACCGTCGCCTTCGCCGTCGCCTGCGGGCGCGCGCGCGGAGTGTCGGGCAGCTCCTTGCGCGGCGAGAAGATGGACGACAGGATCGAGTTCATCGCGGATGGCGTGGACCGCGGCTGGTCGGTCGAGGTCTCCCTTGTCTCCGTAGATGGAGGAGGCACATTCGCCGCGCTCGCCATCTGCCCAGAGCCGGCTGCTGTCGGCGCCAGGGACAATAGGCTCTGTTGCTCCATTGCTGAGGAGGCGACACGCCCAATGAGTGACGCGCTGACGCGCCATTGACGCTCCAGAAATGCGTACGCACGTGACGGCCAACCAGCACCCAGCACGGGCCAGGCGCGGGGGCCGGAACCCACCACCCGTGTGGGCACGTACCCTCACCACATCCACCACAACCATGCATGCACCATCCCTTTGAGTGCGGTAAAGGAGCAAGCAGGTCACTTACAGGGGTCTGGTCCAATAAGACGCCGCGCTATCGGCGGTACTTTAATTTACTAGCAAAGCCCACTGTGATAGAAGTCCTAGCAATTCGGCCCAGTACAAATCGCTACATCGCACTTATCACAGCCCTTGCGTGTCTTCACGGGCGCCTTCTTGTTGCTGCAACCCACACCAAGGGGCTTGCGTAGGCTACTCCGTGACCGAGGCTGCCCAGCTTTAAAGCCTTGACAAGCCAAGCAGTTAGAGCTTTTCTTGCGGTCGACATGATTGTGTTGCGAAATAGGCGTGAATGCGTCGCCTGCCCGAAATCTCTGTCTCGAGCTGCCGTCTTTGGCATAAGCCTCGCAAAGAGCCTGCACCAATTGCTGCCGCCAAGTACGCTGCGTTGTATACGGCTTCCAAGGGCACGAGCCCTCATAGCACTGTAGTAAGTAGCTGTTCACAAGGGAGGTCTCGAGGAGAAAGGACCACGCTAATGCCCGCCAACTTCCCTTACAAACGCGGTGTTCCAATCCCTCGGTGGCTCGTAGCTGATCTCCGATATCCACGCCACCCATAAGATCATTATAGTCGACCGCAATAGACGGCATAGTCAACTCCTTCACTGACTCGCTACCAAATTTTTACTTAATCGGCCGTGAACGCGCTGTTGTTGTTGTCGGCTTCCGCCGTACGCGTTGTTCGACTTCGTGGCCAGTATAAACAGTCGTTAAGAGGAGCACGAGGGCATTATCTTTCCACGCGATTTGATTGACCTAGGGAGTAAGGAGACGCGTTAGTAAGGGAAATATAAAGAGATATGTCTAGTAAGTCTCGTACCTGACCATTAGGCGTAGGCACAGCCTCTAGCTTGCCCCAGGGCCAGCAGCGGCCTGCCGTGTCATCTGCCTTTGCGCGTACAAAGGGCGCATAGAGACCACAATTCACCCGGCACGTACCCGTAGCCCCAATGCCATGATAACGAAGAATAGTAAAGAGATCCGGCGAGGAAAAGAGGTTATCGAGGAAGACGTGGTATGTCTGTTGCGGTAGCTGTTTTAGTAGGGCAACCACGACGCTCTGTGTCGGATTGAGCGATGGAAGGTCTGCTGAATTCTTCCTCTTGCGCTTGCGCGGCCTCTTCTTGCCAGCAGGGCCAAAGGCGGCATCAGGCGTATGCCAAAGCCACCGTAGGAAATAGCCGGCTTGGGCCACAACCCACACTTTGAAGCCAGTAGGCGTGGGTTTGGTTGGAATCGTGATCTTCTCACGTGCGCGCCCCGTGAAGCCGACGATGCACTCATCAACGGCGAGGCAAGCGCCCGGCTCGTAGTATTTAATAGAGACTTGTTGGATAGCTTCAGACCACTCATCAACGCGGTCGTAGGGCGAGATGTGGTCGGCGGCGTTAGTATTGATAATAGGGTCAAAGGGTCGAATGCGCCGTTGTAGTTGCTGGAATCGGTCAAAGGTCATGAGTTGGAGGATTGGGTGTATCGGGTGGAGGCTCTCCGGCGTGCAAGTCTTCCAATGGTCTCTGTATCGCGTTTCCTTATGAATCCCCATATAAATCAATACCGCAAGCCATAAATATACTTCTGCCACGGAGGTCTCTTCCCACTTATATGTTCGTGACTGCTCTTTCAATAGGCCCGCCGGGCCTGGCCGAGGACCGCTATTCGTATACCTGACCCATCTTTCCACTAGGGAAATAGGCACAAATTGCTGGAAAAGGTACAACGGCGTAGATGGAAGTGGTCGAATTCGAGGCTTGCGGTCGGGCACCTTGAATGATGTAAATTCCGTGCCGCGGTCACTG